>NW_020870974.1:398336-418336 GCF_003789085.1 Penaeus vannamei
TACTACTATTATAATTTTCATTATTATTATTATTATTATTATTATTATTATTATTATTATTATTATTTATCATTATTATTGGTAACATGAAAAGACTCCAGGTAAATATTGTAAAAGAAAGTGAAAAAAATTCATATTTGTTTTTACTTTATAGCGCAATTACAAAGGATTTCAGATTGATATTTTGCCTTTTCTCGCATTTCTCGCATATGCTTTGCCTCTTTTCTTCTTCCTCTTTCCATCTATGCCTCTCTATCTCTCTTTTTTTCTGTCTGTCTCTCTCAAAAAGGAATAAAAAGAAGAAAAACCTTGATTTTTTTTTTACTCTGGAGACGGACGCTGGTGAGATCTATTATTAAAAAGAAAGAAAAAAATCTGAAATTGAAATCTGCTCTCTCTCTCTCTCTCTCTCTCGCTATCTCTCGGCTCTCTCTCTCTCTCTCTCTCTCTTACTCTCTCTCTCTCTCTCTCTCTCTCTCTCTCTCTCTCTCTCTCTCTCTCTCTCTCTCTCTCTCTCTCTCTCTCTCTCTCTCTCTCTCTCTCTCTCTCTCTCTCTCTCTCCTTCCCTCCCTCTCCCTCCCCTCTCTCTCTCCCTCTTTCTTCCCTATCTTTTCTGCTCTCTCACCCTTCTACGCTCCACCCCTTCTCTCTCTAATTTATGTATTCATATTTCATTAGATAAAAGGAAAAATCTTATCGCTGTCATTATTTTTTTCTCATTACCCTCAATTTGAAATTAATTTTATTTTTCCCCCTCGTAAATGCAATAAAACCTTTTTCTAAGTATTTCCGAATATGTTAAGCTCAATCAACAGTTACTGAACACAATATAAATATAATATATCTTCGTAAGGCTAAGATAGATATCGCTTTCATAAAACATTCAGAGACACTATAAGCGATTCTATGTATTTCTATGGAGAAAGAGAGAGAAAGAAAGAGAGAGAGAGAGAGCGGGGGAGAAGGAGAGAGAGAGAGAGAAGAAAATAAGAGACCGAGAGAGAGAGAGAAAGCAAGAAAGCGAGGGAGAGAGAGAGAGAGAGAGAGTGGACCTCCCAACAAAATGTATGTTTTTTTGTATCAGAAAAGCCATCTGAAAAGATATGACATTAATACACACATTTATACCTGCTAAAACCACCCTTATCTGCAGTCATGAAATTCAAATGGCCATCATTATTTTTTTTAGTTTCGTACGTTTCCGCATTCGTGAATATTTATTGGGTTTATATTTGGTTTTATTCATTTCGATTAAAAAAAAAACTATTTTCCTGCATTTCTTAAAATAGTTATTATCCTTTTTATTTTCATTTTTTTTTTTTACTTAACCATACTTCATCTCTCTCATTTCTCCCTTTTTTATCACCCGTTACCTTCTATCTCCCCTTCCTCTTCCAATTTCTTATTCCCATGTCTCCTCTTCCCCCCCCCCCTACCCCCAACCCCAAGACGAAAATTACCTGGCACTTTATCGTATTGAATTTTAAATATTTACGTGGTTATGGAGATCTTTCAAGAGGCACACCTAGCACCAGGAGGGAGGGAAGGAGGGAGGGAGGGAGGAGGGAAGAGAGGGGAGGAGGGAAGGGAGGGAAGGAGGGAGGGAATGGGGGAAGGAGGGAAGGGAAGGAGGGAGGGAGGGAAGGGAAGGAGGAGGGAGGGAAGGGAAGGGGGAGGGAAGGGAGGAGGGGAATAAGGAGGGATGGGGGAGGGAGGGAGGAGGGAGGGGGGAGAGAGGGAGGAAGGAGGGAGGAATGGGGGAAGGGGGAAGGGAAGGAGGAGGGAGGGGAGGGAGGGACAGAGGGAGGGAGGGAGAGGGAGGGAGGGAAGGAGGAGGGAGGGAAGGAGGGAGGGAGAGCCTAAGGGAGGGAAGGAGAGAGGAAGGGGGAGAAGGAGGGAGGTAGGAAGGGACTGAGAATTGGAGGAAGTAAGTAAGTAAGGAAGAAATGGAGGAAGAAAAGAAACGAGGAAAGAAGGAAGAAAGAAAGAAAGTAGAGGAAAAAAGAATGGAGAAATAAATAAATGAATAAATAAGAGAGGAAGGAAGGAAGGAAAAAGGAAGAAAGAAGGACAGAAAGAAAGACAGAAAAAAAAGGAAGGAAGGAAATAAATAAATAAATAAAGTTGGAATAGAGGGATGGATGGATGGATGGATAGATGAGCATCCTCTCTCTATCCTATATGTGTGACCGACTCGAGATCTCTTAATTCTTTTCTTTATCGGTCTCTTCCTGTCTCTTTCTCTTCTTCTTTCCATTATTCTTATCTTTCTTGCTCTGTCTCTCCCTTAAGTTGACTTCGGTTAAAGTGATAGATATTATACTAATGCTGAGTGTAATAAACATGAAAAGATATACAAATACTATTAATGATAGTAATAACCTTAATAATTTTAAATGTATATAAGTAGCAATGATAATGTCAGTGTAAAATGCTAATGATAACAACGATTATGATAATAACAATATCAAATTAAATCATGATAAATAAAATGATAATAATGATATCATTACTACTACTAGTACTAAAAATAATAATAATAACGATAATAATAATGATAGAAAATGATTATAATTATTATTGTATTATAATCATTATGATGATGAAGATAATGATACAGATAACAATAATAACAATAACTATAGTGATAATAACGATAATAATGATAATAATGATAATAGTGATAATGAAAATGATAATAATAATAGCCACAATGCTAATGATAACGATGATGATAATAGTAATGATGATGATAATAATGATAATAACAACAACAATAATAATAATAATGATGATAATAACAATAATGATAATAAGGATAATTACAGCAATAATAATAATAATAATAATATTAATAATAATATTAATAATAACAACATTAATAATAATGATTATAGTAATAGTAATAGATAATAAAACATGATAGCTTTGCATAACAGATACTGATAAAATTGATAATACTACACACACAGTTAACAAAGGTACATCGAAGTCAAACTTTATCTTTATTTAAAAAAGCTGATGCTTCTGATAATCCATATTTCATTTTGTTTGAAAAGGTATTCACTCCATTCATGTGTCTGACACTGTGGTAATTGCTTCCAGATTATGAGTAACCGTGTTTGCATTTGCCGTGTCCCTACCTCTGTGTGCGGTGGCTTGACGTGTAAAGAAGCGTATGTTGTTTAGACATGTTATATTGCCTATAGTTGAGAGGGAGATGTAATGTAAAGATGTAATGACAAAACATGAGAGGCACGATTATAGAGGGACATGACAAGGCACAACAACAGAGATGACGAAACAGGATATTTTTGGTAGCAATTGTGTGGCATTAGCGAGCAGTATTTATCCGATTTCTGCTAAATATTTCACTTTATTTGGCTTTTATTTGCATCTTATAAATGTTATTGTTACCCTTATTGTTATTGAGAGAAAGGGAGACAAGGTCCACTTTGGGTAATTAACTTGAATAATTTTATGGACGAGTATGCAAATATTAGAATTGCATTTGTGCTGGATTTTTAAAACCATTTTAGTTTATTTACATGTGTGTGTATGTGGGGGGGGAGGGGGGTATGTGGTCATATGTTATTTACAGTGTCAAATGATATTTTCGCTGTAATGCCTTGTAATTTTTGAGTTTTCTGAATTTGAACTTCACATATTTTGAACAATGATTCTGAATTTCAACTTCATTGGTTGAACGCCGTGTTTTGAGCAATGATTCATAATGTTAAGAACAAACGTTTGCAGAACAGAGATTTCTGTTTTACTTGGAGTATTTTTTTTACATGTCGGTCGGTTGAGTTAATATGACCATTATTTTTTTAAACAATCGTCGAGGTGAATCTCTAATATCCTGTTTGTGTTTATGTGTACTCGAGATCTTTTTACGGAAGTGTTCTAATGTACCAATCCTTGTGTCTATAGTACCAGAATTACCGTCTCCATAATTCCGTCTGGTTTGCCCAAAGATAAACATGAACACCTTAAGACGCTGATTCCTTAAAGCCTTCCTTTCACACAGGAGACGGGGAGATAACCGCAGGAAAATGACGTCACGTGGAACTTCATCCTCAGCTTCATATTCTGGCCATGATGTTTTGTCAAGTTGGCTGATGTTCTGTTGTGTGTCTTGTGCATTCCGCATAGATGTGTGGAATTCATGTTGAACAGATTGCAACAGGAACAACGAAGGGAAGGGCAAGAAAACACACGAATATGCCGTGTGTTTTCTTGCCCTTCCCTTCGTTGTTCCTGTTGCATTCCGCATAAAATTCACCTCAGTTGGGGATGAGGTTGTGTTTCTACTTGGTACATCTAACTTTAAAACTTCCTTGTTCCTGCGAAGAGGCAGCGATGCAGACGTCTCAGCTGAACACTTAAATGAACTCAGGCTTTTGGAACAAGGGATGTCACACGTTGTTCGTATCTGCTGGCGTTGAACTTTTCTCGTGCGGAGATGTCACACGTTGTTCGTATCTGTTCGCGTTGACCTTCTCTTTTGAGGAAACGTCCCATGTTTCTTAGGACGACCAGGTGAATTGGACCTCTTAGCTTGTACAGGTGTCTGGCGTGGTGTTACCCTAGAGATACAGGCTCTGTATGATAAATTTTGAACTCCCTTGCGAGAAACGACGTTTGCTTCTGCGATCCTTTCTCAGCCTTCCTGGGCAGTGCGAGTGAAACTTTAAAGGCGGTATTAACGCTGAGATAAAACGGAGGGAGAGGGAGAGGGAGGAGGAGAAGAAGAGCAAGAAGAATGGAGTGTGAGAAGAAGAGGGAGAGGGAGAGGAAGGGGGAAAGGGGCTGAAGAATAGAGAGGGAGAGGGAAAGGGAGGGGAAGAAGAAGAGCAGAAGAATGGAGTGTGAGAAGAAGAGGGAGAGGGAGAGGAAGGGGGAAAAGGGCTGAATCATAGAGAGGAAAAGGAAGAGGGAAAAGGGTTGAAGAATAGAGAGGGAGAGGGAAAGGGAGGGGAAGAAGAAGAGCAGAAGAATGGCGTGTGAGAAGAAGAGGGAGAGGGAGAGGAAGAGGGAAAGAGCTGAAGAAAAGAGAGGGAGAGGGAAAGGGAGGGGAAGAAGAAGAGCAGAAGAATTTAGTGTGAGAAGAAGAGGAGAGGAAGTGGGAAAGAACTGAAGAAAGAGAGAAGAGGGAAAGGGAGGGGAAGAAGAAGAGCAGAAGAATGGAGTGTGAGAAGAAGAGGGAGAGGGAGAGGGAAAAGGGCTGAAGAATAGAGAGGGAGAGGGAAAGGGAGAGCAAGAGGGACAGCCCTTGTTTCTCGGAACTCCTCATGATCAACCTCTGCCGCCTCCACCTACTGTAAGGCCTCCTCTCAATGATAACATTCCTTCTCCTCTTCTCCCAGACTTCGTTCTTCTGACCTACGCTTGCCTTCTGCCTTGTTCTGTATTATTATTATTATTATTATTATTATTATTATTATTATTATTATTATTATTATTATTATGAATCATAATCATAATCATAATCTAATCATAATCATAATCAATCATAATCATAATCAATCATAATCATTAATCATATAATCATCATAATCATAATCAATCATAATCATAATCATAATCATAATCATAATCATAATCATAATCATAATCATAATCAATCATAATCATAATCATAATCATATCATAATCATAATCATAATCATAATAATCATAATCATATCATAATCATAATCATAATCATAATCATAATCATAATCATAATCATAATCAATCATAATCATAATCATCTAATCATAATCATAAATCATAATCATAATCATAATCATAATCATAATCATAATCATAATAATCATAATCATAATCATCATAATCATAATCATAATCATAATCATAATCATAATCATGATAATCATAATCATAATCATAATCATAATCAATCATAATCATAATCATAATCATAATCATAATCATAATCATAATCATAATCATATTCATAATCATAATCATAATCATAATCATAATCATAATCATAATCATAATCATAATCATAATCATAATCATAATCATTATCATTATCATTATCATTATCATTATCATTATCATTATCATTATTATTATATTATTATCATTATTATTATTATTATTATTATTATTATTATTATTATTATTATTATTATTATTATCATTATTATCATAGGAAGCTATATAAAAGGCCACACTGAAAAAAAAAAATCGAGATTGATACCACCAAAGGTGTCAGTGCAGGTCAAGATACAGCTAAGAAAGAATGAAAGAATAGAAAGTCAGTAATTTACGTAAGGATAACATGTTAATACGTGACACTTGGCAAACATCGCACCTTAGAGTGGCACATTACCACCGTCCATTACACCACATGATTATAAATTTCACTTAATTACGTCCTAATCTTATCTTGGACAGTTCGGAGCAGAAGTAGGTTTTGAAGCTACATGAATCCAGTTGCCAAAGAAATACTGGGATGAAAATAATGTTATGTCTAAAACTGAAAATATTCTAAACCTCTTAAAAAAGCAAATTCTGCGAGTCATACAAAATAAATTAATACAAAACAATAAGAAAAAAATACATAACATTAATACAATAAAACATTAAACATACTCAGCGATAAAATAATATATAACGTATACTAAAGAGAACATAAAATCCTAGGAATCTATAGCTATCATAAAGTAAATAAATAAATATATACATTAAAATATCCTACCACATCTACCTCTCCCTGGCCCGAGGCTAAATTAGTCCATGAGGGTAACAATAACATTTATAAAATGCAAATAAAAGCCAAATAAAGTGAAATATTTAGCAGAAATCTGATAAATACTGCTCGCTAATGCCACACAGTTGCTACCAAAAATATCCTGTTTCGTCATCTCTGTTGTGCCTTGTCATGTCCCTCTATAATCGTACCTCTCATGTTTTGTCATTACATCTTTATCATCTTTTGTCTTGCAACAGTGCAAATGAAAGTTTAAAAGTGGGATTAATGCTAAGATAAAACGGAGAGGGAGGGAGAGGGAGAGGAAGAGGGAGAAGGGTAGAAGAATGGAGAGGGAAAGGGAGAGGGAGAGGAAGAGGGAGAGAGAGAGGAAGAGAAAAAGGGCAGAAGAATAGAAAGGGAGAGGATGAGGGACAGAAGCAGGAGAGGGAGATGGAGAGGGAGAGGAAGAAGGGCAGAAGAATAGAGAGGAAGATGGACAGAAGAATGGAGAGGAAGAGGAAGAGGGAGAAGGCTAGAAGAATAGAGAGGGAGATGAAGAGGGACAGAAGAATGGAGAGGGAGAGACGAGGGGGAAAAAGGTAAAAGAATAGAGAGGAAGAGGAAAAGGGACAGAAGGATGGAGAGGGAGAGGAAGAGGGAGCGAGACGAAGATTAAGAAGCTTCTCACAATGGATAAAAAGGAGATCGAGTACTGACCATAACCATAAAATAACCATAAACAACCAAAACAGTAGTTACACCGAGTACTCACAGCACACAAGCGATTAGCTCCTAAAGATACTTCACCAACGCGGAAAGCAGAAAACAAAATGTACTCCATTATGAAAACAAAAGCCACCAAGGACGAAAAAAGCGAAATGAAACTAAAAGCAACTGCACTGGAGGAGGGAGAACAATAACAGCATATCCCAAGAGAACAGGAAACACAGAGAAAACTCTAGCAACATTTTAAAAACCTGGAAAGATAAATCTGTGCGTAGGATGTATCGAACAAGACTCAGTATACCTGATTTTGTGAGAATAAAAGTAAGGGTTATTTAGGGACATCCGTGATGAAGACCAAATTGGAGATATAACGATATAACAGCACAAAAAACCTTAGTAAGAAGATATCATAGAACGAATGCACACAGACTAACACAAATCCGAAGTGTTCAATATAATGGAAATTTAATACCATCGAAATAATAGTTTCTGGAAAAAAAATAATATACCCAACAACTCGGCAAAAAAACAAAAACAAAAAAACAACAACAACAGCAATACAAAGCAAATTCAATTTTAAAAAATCTCCATATATTACCAATGAAATAGCGTCCAAACAGAAACAGCTGCAGATAATGCTATTCACGATATTGCGGGGCATGCAAATGCACATTCATAGAGAGATCAAAGCAAAGCTGCCAGATAGTATCATCAAAGACAGGAAGGGAACCACCTGACTGCTGCTTCTGGTGTCAATTCAACTGGTTAGGGAAAGGCTAGATCAGTAGCGACTAGAGGAGGTGTCATGGCGGCTGTTTTCATGATTGTTCTGTGAAAATTCTAATCATTAAACTCATTAATTTCCATCCTTTTATGAGAATTGAAAAGACCAAAATGATCGACCATATCCACAGAGCATCCGTAACTTTTGTGACGTCATCAAAATAAACCCCATGTGTTTTTTTTTTCCAAAAATAGAATCAGGCGCCATGACACCTCCTTGAGTTGCTACTGATCTCGCCTTTCACGTGATGGTTATGGCCAAGATCCTCGGCTTCGTTCTGTCAGAGGAGAGAAAACACTACGTGAGCACAAAGCAGCTGATTGGTGATTGTAAGGATGGTTGTAATTCTAATATGATGATGGTAGATAATAATGGCGATGATGGTGGTGATGGTGATGATAATGATGAGGATTTTGAAAAAATAATAATAATAATAATAATAATAATAATAATAATAATAATAATAATAATAATAATAATAATAATAATAATAATAATAATAATAATAATAATAATAATAATGATAATGATAATGACAGTATCACCGACAACAATGATAATGAATCTGATAATGATGATACAGATCACGATAATAATGATAATGATTATGACGCTAATAACAGTGATAATCACAATCATGATAATCATAGCGCATACCTCCGCCAAGGCAATAAATAGTTTCACTGAGGCAATAAAAGTACTCACACATGAAGAATTACACTAAAATGACCTCTTTCCCAAGTGCGCTGGTGACGTAAACATAAAGGTCATGATAATGATAATAGTAACTGATGCAATAATTATAAAAATTCCTGGATCCGGAGCATAATCCTGATTACCACCAAAATATCATCTAAGGCTTAAGTTAGGTTAGGTTAATCTGTTAGGCTAAAGCACACCTGGTAAAAAAAAAAAAAAAAAAAAAAAAAAAAAAATACTTATAAAAACAACAACAACAACAACAACAACAACATAAAATAACTATTTATATCTTTTTGAGAACCTGCTAATCAACAAACTAACTAACCAATGCTAACAAAACCATAACCTCCTTGGCGGAAAGAATAATAATTATAATGATAATCGAGTAATAGGTAGAAGATCGAGGTTAGAATACAATGATATAATGCAATATATTTATCATGTCTATAAAATTTTCAAAAATATTCTAAGAACCAATATTTTTCCTAAATGCATTTTCTGTTTTCACTCTTCCATTAATGTAATATATATTTTTTTTCTCGCAATTTTTCGAAACAAAACTGCACAAAAATTCTTTTATCTTTTGTATTTCTTTCCGTTCCAGATATCGTTTGTATCAACACTTCATGCGTATATAAAAAAATAAAATCCTTTATATATTCCTAATAAAAATGTATACTAATGTATTTTTCCTCCTGACTGCGCATTTTTCGTCTTTTTTTTTCAAAAGGATCGGCCATTTTTTTTTTTTTTTTTTTTTTTTTTTTTTTTTTTTTTTTTTTTTTTGCGATGGTGATCTGTCTTTCACGATTTTTAATGTCAATGCGATTTTTAAATTCTGACGATAAATCATTTCAGTCTGATCTGGCATTTTCCCCCCTTCCATTTCGAATTTAGGAAACTGTAATTGAAAATCACTTTGAACAGACTGAACAACACGGGGTGAACAATGAGCCTTTAAATGGACTGTCATACAAAACAAAATCATTAATATCATTATCAGTTTCAGTGCCACTATCAGTATCATCATTTCCATTATCATCATCACTTTTATCATTGGTGTCATTATCATCATTATCACTATCGCTGTTGCAATTGTTAATGTTAATATTATTATCATTATTATTACTATTATAATTTTATCATCATCTTAAATATCATTATCGTTATTATCATTATCATTATTATCATCATTATCATCAATATCATCATAACTATCATTATCATTATCGCCATTAGTATTATTATTACCATTATAACTAATCTCATTTTACTGAAATGAACCATTTAACTTTCCATATGAAAAGGAGTCCCAAAGATCTCCCAGTAACTGTCAATATACAGTTCAATTTTTTTTTTTCATAAAAGATTAAAGATTCATATGCCATTTATATGCACTGTCGTATGTCGCTGATTTTCTTTCAAATTCTAAAATCATATTTGTCAAAGTAATCTCACTGATGAAAATGATATGATAATGATATGAAGGTTATGCATGGTATGTAATTCTGATTGAACCCACTCTATTTTTTTTATGTTAGAAGAGAAAAAAAGATAAAAAGAAGGAGGAGGTGAAGAAGTCAGAGAAGAAAGAGAAAAGGAGAGAGTGGATGAGAAAGAGAAAGAGAGGAAAATAGGAGAAATAGGAGAAAGAAAAAGGGAAAGAAAGATAAAAATCAAGAGAAAGAAAGAGAAAGAGAAAGATAAAAATCAAGAGAAAGAAAGAGAAAGAGAAAGCAAGAGAAAGAGAAAAAGAAAGAGAAAGAGAGAGCAAGACAAGGTTATTGGAAAAAATGAGAAGCATCAAAAACCGAGACTTCATTACGAGTTGCACGATTTTTTTTCATCTTTTTCAATGCCTGTGTTGATAAAACGTTGCATCACACTGGCACTTATCTTTTTACGCTACAGTTGACTGCATTCCCCCCCCCCCCCGACGTAAAATCACATGAAACGAAAATTATTATCAGTGTCCCCCACCCCCCCCCAAGAGCGCCAACACCCCTCGACGCCACACATAAAAAAAACAAAACAAAAACAAAAAAAAAATCATATCTCTTCAAACTCCGACGTGAGAGCGACCGGGTGCCAGGGTGCCCACCACTCAGGTATGGAGAGCCATCCCGGCTGCATCAGTGCCAGTGCCATCCCTTGTAATCTGCCGCTGCCCGCACTGTTGACGAACCGATCAAGTTTGCAGACATCTTCTGGTTATCCTCGTCTTCTGAACTGTAGGTGAACGCGGGATACGAGTGTATATCCTTCTCTCTTTTGTCATTATTTCTAGGATTGAACTGTAGATGAACGCGGGATACGAGTGTATATTTCTCATTATTTCTAGGATTGAACTGTAGATGAACACGGGATACGAGTGTATATCCTTCTCTCTTTTCTCATTATTTCTTTGATGACACAAATCTTTGATGAACACTCTTCTCTCTTTTCTCATTATTTTCTTTGATGAAGATAGTGTATATCCTTCTCTCTTTTCTCATTATTTCTAGGATTGAACTGTAGATGAAAACGGGATACGAGTGTATATCCTTCTCTCTTTTCTCATTATTTCTAGGATTGAACTGTAGATGAACACGGGATACGAGTGTATGATTATTTCTTTGATGAACGCGGGATACGAGTGTATATCCTTCTCTCTTTTCTCATTATTTCTAGGATTGAACTGTAGATGAACAACGGGTACGAGTGTATATCTTCTCTCTTTTCTCATTATTTCACTGAACACGGGATACGAGTGTATGGATTGAACTGTAGATGAACACGGATACGAGTGTATATCCTTTCTCTCTTTTCTCATTATTTCTTTGATGAACACGGGATACGAGTGTATATCCTTCTCTCTTTTCTCATTATTTCTTTGATGAACACGGGATACGAGTGTATATCCTTCTCTCTTTTGTCATTATTTCTTTGATGAACACGGGATACGAGTGTATATCCTTCTCTCTTTTCTCATTATTTCTAGGATTGAACTGTAGATGAACACGGGATACGAGTGTATATCCTTCTCTCTTTCTCATTATTTCTAGGATTGAACTGTAGATGAACACGGGATACGAGTGTATTATCCTTCTCTCTTTTTCTCATTATTTCTAGGATTGAACTGTAGATGAACACGGGATACGAGTGTATATCCTTCTCTCTTTCTCATTATTTCTAGGATTGAACTGTAGATGAAACACGGATACGAGTGTATGTTCTTCTCTCTTTTCTCATTATTTCTAGGATTGAACTGTAGATGAACACGGGATACGAGTGTATATCCTTCTCTCTTTTCTCATTATTTCTTTGATGAACACGGGATACGAGTGTATATCCTTCTCTCTTTTCTCATTATTTCTGAACACGGGATACGAGTGTTATATCCTTCCTCTTTTGTCATTATTTCTTTGATGAACACGGGATACGAGTGTATTCCTTCTCTCTTTTCTCATTATTTCTTGAACTGTTAGATGAACAGGATACGAGTGTATATCTTCTCTCTTCTCATTATTTCTAGGATTGAACTGTAGATGAACACGGGATACGAGTGTATATCCTTCTCTCTTTTGTCATTATTTCTAGGATTGAACTGTAGATGAACACGGGATACGAGTGTATATCCTTCTCTCTTTTCTCATTATTTCTAGGATTGAACTGTAGATGAACACGGGATACGAGTGTATGTTCTTCTCTCTTTTCTCATTATTTCTAGGATTGAACTGTAGATGAACACGGGATACGAGTGTATATCCTTCTCTCTTTTCTCATTATTTCTAGATTGAACTGTAGATGAACACTACGAGTGATTATTTCCTGTAGATGAACACGGGATACGAGTGTATATCCTTCTCTCTTTTCTCATTATTTCTAGGATTGAACTGTAGATGAACACGGGATACGAGTGTATATCCTTCTCTCTTTTCTCATTATTTCTAGGAATGAACTGTAGATGAACACCGAGTGTATGCTTTTCTCATTATTTCTAGGAATGAACTGTAGATCCTCTTCTCTCTTTTCTC
This sequence comes from Penaeus vannamei, assembly GCF_003789085.1. Classification (NCBI taxonomy): domain Eukaryota; kingdom Metazoa; phylum Arthropoda; class Malacostraca; order Decapoda; family Penaeidae; genus Penaeus; species Penaeus vannamei. Next base: position 411,274 of record NW_020870974.1, read on the forward strand.
ATTATTTCTTTGATGAACACGGGATACGAGTGTATATCCTTCTCTCTTTTCTCATTATTTCTAGGATTGAACTGTAGATGAAAACGGGATACGAGTGTATATCCTTCTCTCTTTTCTCATTAATTATTTGTTTGTTCCTTTTTTAGTATTATTTCTTATTTATTCTTTATATCTCTCTCTCTCTTTTGTCATTATCACTTTGTTTGTTCCTTTTTTAGTATTATTTCATTTATTTTTTCTTTATTTTTTCATTGTCTGTTTCTTACTTATTTCCTTTCTTTGTTCCTTTTTAGTATTATCTCTTTCATTTATTTTTTCTTTATTTTTTGTGTCTGTTTCTTACTTATTTCCTTTTTTCATTATGTCTTTCTGATTCATTCCTTTTTTTAAATTGTTTCCTTGTTTATTTCCTTCTTTCGTTATATCTTTCTTACGTATTTCATCTTTATTCTATTCTTTTATTCCTTATCTATTTTCCCTCTTTCTCCTTCTTTCATTATATCTTTCTTATTAATTCTGTCTCCCTTTCTTCCTCTTCGTTTCCCTTGTCTCTCGTCTCCTCTTCCATTATCTTCTTACTTATCCCAGAGAAGAAAGGAGAAAGGGAGAAAGGGGAAGAGAGGAAGAGGGATAGAGAGAGAGAGAGAGAGAGAGAGAGAGAGAGAGAGAGAGAGAGAGAGAGAGAGAGAGAGAGAGAGAGAGAGAGAGAGAGAGAGAGAGAGAGAGAGAGAGAGAGAGAGAGAGAGAGAGAGGAGAGAAGAGAGAGAGAGAGAGAGAGAGAGAGAGAGAGAGAGAGAAGAGAGAGAGGAAGAGAAGAAGAGGGGGGGGAAGAGGAAGAGAGGAAGAGGGATAGAGAGAGAGGAAGAGGGAAGAAGAGAGAGGAGAAAGAGAAGAGAGAAGAGAGCAGAGAGAGAGAGAGAGAGAGAGAGAGAGAGAGAGAGAGAGAGAGAGAGAGAGAGAGAGAGAGAGAGAGAGAGAGAGAGACAGACAGACAGAGAGACAGACAGACAGCAGAGAGAGAGAGAGAGAGAAGAGAGAGAGAGAGAGAGAGAGAGAGAGAGAGAGAGAGAGAGAGAGAGAGAGAGAGAAAGAGAGAGCTCTTTCCTCCTGCCTCCCATCTCCCTTTTCCCTAGGTCTGAACTGTGGATGAACACGGCATCTGTGGGCGTGTGCACAGGCGCCCCTCGCTCCCTCCTGGCACACGCACACACACACACACACACACACACACACACACACGCACGCACACACACAAAACACAGAAAAACTGAGGCACAAACTAGCACACAAACAAAATGAACACACATGGATAAATACAAACATTCATGGGCGTAGGCGTTCGTATATGCGTGAACGTATAGATGTACCATTTGAGTGCACACACAAACACATACACACAAACACAAGTACACACACGCTAACACGAAAAACAACACCCATATCCGTACACACAAACACAAACACACACACACCCATATCCGCACACACAAACACACACACACACACATACCCGCACACACAAACACAAACACTCGCATACCCGCTCACACAAACACACACACACACATATCGTACAAATACAAACATACACACCCATACACGAACACACAAACACACACTCATACACGCGCACACACAAACACAAATACCCACACCCGCACAAACAACCCCCCCCCCAACACACAAAACAAACAACCCACACCCGCACACACAAACACACCCACACATCTGGTTAAAGGGCTTGATACACATCATCACAACACGATCCTGCTAATGGGTTTCCACTTAGTCGCCCTTTTTTTGCCGTTCGGGAGAGAAAAAAGACAAGGCTTGGGAGAGGATTTAGCAATGGCAAGTCAAACACTCTTCTGATGTATCCGATTCCTCTTTTGTGTTCCAGAGAAGGGGAGACACAGGCAAGAAAATAATTGAAGGGAAACAGCCATTTCTTGTTATGAATTCATATATGTATTTATATACATGTGTATATATGTATACATATATTTGTATATATACTTACATACATATGTATAATATATATATATATATATATATATATATATATATATATATATATACATATACACACACATATATATATGTATATATATATTTTATATATATGTATATATATATCATAAATATATGTATATACATATATATGTAACATACATATACATATGCATATATATATATATATATATATATATATATATATATATATATATATATATATATATATATATATATATATACATACACACACACACACACACACACACACACACACACACACACACACATACACACACACACACACACACATACACACACACACACACACACACACGCAGCACGCCCATACACGCATACATGAACACACATGTGTGTGCATATATATATATATATATATTATATATATATATATATATATAATATGTGTAGGTCAGCTCGAGGGGAATTTGGTGTTGAGGTGTTTACGCGTGCAGTTACTTGTATTAATGAGTAATAGGGGTATATGGTAGGTATAGTGTATATTATAGGGTAGAGTATAGACATATATCATAGTTATATAGTTAATATATATATAATATATGTCATATAAACATTACGTATATATATATCTCGTAATTAGTATCATGTGCACATTTTCACTTGTTTGATAAAAATGAATAGCGATCCGAGTCCAGAGGCGAGACGGCGATTGGGACTAGGGAAAACTATAGAATGCAAAGTCAGTTCTCGTCTGTTTCGTCCGAAAGCGAATAGGACAAAATAATAACGAAGAATGGACCATGTGTCTCTGAGGTAGTTTTCTGTAGTGTCTTGTACCGCCTCTTTTCTGTTTGTTTTCAAATCATCACACATCAGACCCTTTAGAAGGCATTCTGGAAAAACCGATGAATCAGGAGTAATATCGTTGCCGATAGTTTCTCGTAAATGAAACGTGTTAAGTGCTTTCCTTTTGGTTGCAGATAGGGCTAAATTCCTATGGGCGATAATTTTTTCGCACCACACTAACCTTGTGTATTGCTCTCTTCTTTCACTTTGCTTCATTTGTTCGTTGTGGTTTTCTCGTGTTCGAACTTGTTAGCCCTTCTCATGTCTTATTATCCTACTGTGTCTGTTTTGTTTCTGTGCTTGATTGTTGTATTCTTTCTCTTTTCTCGGTTTGTTTGGGTCCGTACGGGAGATTTATGTTTTGATCTTTCTTTTTGTCTGTCGCTCGCTTGTTTATTGTGTCTGTTGTTCTGCTCTGTCTGGCTGATTTTGTTGTTCGTTGTGTGTGTGCTATGTTGTGTTGTGTGTTATGTGTCGCCTGGTGCTGTGTGTGGTGTGTGTGCTGTGCGTGTTGTTTGTCGTCTGTTTCTTGTGTGTCATGTGTTGTGGTCCGTGTGATGCTTGTGTGTGTGTTGTGTCTGTGTGTGTGTTTATGTGTGTGTGGTGTGTTGTTTATGTGTTGAGGGTGTAAATGTATATATATATTATAATTCATCTATACTATTATAGTATTTTCTCATGTATTCAAATGTATGGACTCTGAAACTTGTCCATTCAAGACCTCGCTCCTTCCTTTTTATCTTTTTTTTCTCTTTCTAATATTTCAAAAAGTAAGATAGAGGTGGGTTCAATTCAGAATTACATACGCATGCATAACCTTCATCATCGCATTTTTATCATGAACATTATTACCTTCTTCCAGATCGCGATGATTCGAACCTCTCTCGTTCCACGCTCAATGCAGTGGAGTATTGAATCGTCAAGACGGCCTGGGCTGCACTAAATACTGGCAACATTCTGTACAATCGACCACGTACAAAAGTGTAGAATAGGAGACAAACCTAGACGCCTATAACTTAGCATCCTATCAGTACAGTTACCCGACAATACGGCATGTGCCATATATAATGGCATCATGCAATCTTTAATCTTTTTACAACTGATCAATAAAAAAAACATGAGTAGGTTATTAGAAGACAGTTTGTTTATTCCAATACACCCGAAACACACCCCGCCCCCCGCCCTCACACTCACTCTGACCCGCTGTGGGGGCTCGGTATTTATAGGTCTGTGCATGGGGGACCACTGGAACAAACTCTCTACATAATAGATTAACCTCAGATGAGTGATGTAATTTCATGGGAAAGATGGAATAAGAATGATGCATATATAAATGGCCTCTCACGTCTACTTTTATGTTCTATGAAAAAATTAATATAAGAGACCTCATTTCAGATCGGGGTTCTCGATACTACACTGGACTGGAATATCATGCCTGCAATAATGCAACGTGAATGGGCCGAATAAGATCAGGACCCCTAAGGGCAATTAGCTGAGTATCTAAGATGAATACCCTTCGGATGATAATCACTCGTGAATGACTAATAATCAGAATACATGGCATACCCAAATCTCAAAAACGGAGTGTACGCAAAAACTAGTGCGGACGGCTTATCCTATGTATCTACAGACATGTAGACACATAGTAACGCTTCATACTCAATAACTGAGTAAGGTGTATAAGCGAAGTTTCACCTTCAAATCATTAACCCTAATTGCACTATGCGAGTATATTTAAGTAATTAGTTAACGCGAACAGGTAGCATAACTAAGACTAATTCGAGCCAAAATCAACAAGATCGACCATGAGGGTTATGAGATTGATTCCATGAAAATGGATGATATGGAAATAATTGCAAGTACCACACATGATAAAGTAGTGCAATTTATGTGAATCTTGGAAATTTATAATGGACCTCAATTCGATACGGTGGAATTTACCTGATCCCGCTAGTGGCGCTCTGCGCAGACTGATAATGCAAATATTTTGACTGAGACGTTGTTATAGCAGTACGGTGTAATGTTCGTATGACGAGCTCCCAGTTCGGACATACTGAGCTCAATTGTATACCCCCCACCTGTGCTTCGTGTTATGTATCAAGCGACCCCACATCAGAAGGAGTGAGGAACTAGGCGCTACTAGATCCATAGACATCTACCTCCGTACCTATCTCAATACGGAGTAATGGATAGCGAAGTTTTCACACTCAATTCACAACGTCCCCGGTGGGCATTCGGGTATTTATGGGACAGTATGAGCAGGATACAAATCACCAAATCAGATTATACCTGAGTGAATTTCATAGTTATATATATCTATATTATATATATATGTTGCATATAATATATAAATATAATATATAATGATAGAACAAAAAATAAATGGTATACTATATAGTATACATATCTATATATATATACGCTTAAAATTCGAATAATTATGGTAATATGAATATAGGTATATGGAGGTGGTATATATGATATAAATATAATATATGTAATATTATAGCTCACACTGACTATAATGTAAGCTACTGTGAGTGAGTGTTATTGCAAGTGTTGTATCATTGCAGAGTAAGTCTATAAGTATGCATTCGAAGCAGAAAGAAATAAAAGAAAAGAGAGAGAGGATCGAAAATAACAATTTAAGAAAACTCCATAGAACACAACTCCAGGTTTACATTTTCCCTTTGATCTTAGGCACAGATTTTGTAGGGATGATTCCTAATCGATTTATTTTCGATTAGCGGCAAGGCCGCAGCTGTTCCTAAGCCGCCTCCTTCCTTCCTGATCTGGTCGATAAGTCCGGCCAGATCAGAGGCGAAAAGTGTGAGATATCTAGACTCGCCATCCACTCCATACGCTTAGTCTCTTCTGTTTTGACTGTTTTATTTGTCACAATAATCCTTCATCCATTGTAAGAGTACAAAAGTTTTATTTATTGCTTGTCTCTGAATAATCATAAATATTATATATTGTTGGCATACTCATTCCATTTTTGACTCTCATCTAATTTTTTAAAGGGATAATGATTTTTTTTGTTTTCATCATATATTTTATTTATCTTTCTTCACTTTGTTTCTAGTGTTGCTAGTCCTGCCTTTTTCCTTTTTCTCTCTGCTGTTTTTTTTGTTTTCTACTCTCTCTAAAGTTCCTCGTACTGCCTTGATTATTCCTTTTGCAATAAATTCTCAAATTCTATTAATCATAGATCACAAATATGAAATATCGGTAAAAATGCGCAGCCACAATCGTCTCAGCAGTAAGGATAGACGTAATTACCATATATCTGAGTATACATGTGAAAATGGAGGACTTTGTGACAATAATATTTTTTAGGGAAAAAATAAAAATAAAAAAATGTATGAATCGGATTATTTCGGCCTTTTTTTCTTGGACTTTGATCCCGAAGGTTGAGGTACTGCTTTTGTCATTATTCCATATTTTACACAGTTCCAATGGCAAGCTTTTTTTCTATTTGTTTTCGTTGATGTAAAATCGGTTTTATTTGTCGAACCCGCACAATGAAACCTTGGACGTAGAAGTTTCCTTTCAGCATTTTCTATGATCCACCATAAAGGCTGAGGAATATTAAATGTATCTTTTGGTATTTTCATCTATGGTGGGTGGAATACATGTTCTTTTATAGAAAATTATGTAACTACAATGGGTAAATTTTGTATCATTTACCCACCAATATTTTAACAAGCCATGGAAGAGTTAATTTAAGATATACTGTTAGTGTGGGAAATTATCTAGTGTCATATGTCCTCTATAATTAATGTATTATTATATTAGTTAGATTAATGATATTGCAGAGAAGTAAAATAATATATATATATTTAATACATTTAATATATGTAGATAAAAGAGTTGAAAAACAGTAAAATATATTGCTAATATTTATAATAATATGAGAAATATTTTTTTTTTGTGTTTTTTTTTCTTTGTGTTAGATTTATCTATTTTCTTTTTTATTCTGAATATTATATTTTTATCAGAACAAACGTGATGAACTAACGGATAATTCGCACTTATAACAATTGGCGTATTAGTAATTCTTTGTAACACTGTTTTAAAAACCTTTGAAGATTGCATTATCCTTCTACCTATTACTCGATTATCAATTATACATCATTGTATTACTCCACGCCAGAGGTTATGGTTTGTTAGCATTGGTTAGTTCTCATTGTTTGTTGGTTTATTCAGATCAAGTCGCATT
>NW_020870974.1:435836-438336 GCF_003789085.1 Penaeus vannamei
ACTAACCAACCTACAAACTAACTAACCACCCCATAGACCAACCAAACAACCCACAAACTAACTAACCAACCTACAAACTAACTAACCACCCCATAGACCAACCAAACAACCAACAAACTAACTAACCAACCTACAAACCAACCAACCAACCCACAAACCAACCAACCAACCCACCAACCAACCAACCAACTCACAAACCAACAAACCAAACAAAAACAACCAACAACACAAACCAACAAACCAACAAACCAACCAACCAACGCTACCATAAACCACGAGCCTTGGCCGAGGTCGCTCAAGGACTCGCTATCAAAGTCACGTGTCATCGAGAAGCTTCCTTTGCGATCGCCTCTTCCGCTTTATCGCATTTTACGCTTCGCTTTTGTTTTTATTTCGTTTTGTGTTCCCCTTCCTGCGTTTACAAATATGTTGGTGGTGTTTTGTGATCTCCGTTTTGTTTATGGTAAAGGAGTAAGACAATAGGATGGAGGAAGAGAGGAGAGAGGGAGAGAGGAAGAGAGGGAGAAGGGAGAGGAGAAGAAGAGAGGGAGAGGGGGAGAGGGGGAGAAGGGGAGAGGGGTAGAAGAGGGAGAGAGAGGGAGAGAGGAGGGAGGGAGGGAGGGAGGGAGGGAGAGAGAGTAGGGAGGGAGAGAGAGGGAGGGAGAAGGGAGGGATGGAGGGAGGGAGGGAGGGAGAGAGAGAGGAGAGAGAGAGAGAAAGAGAGAGAGAGGAGAGAGAGAGAGAGAGAGAGACGAGAGAGAGGAGGAGAGAGCGAAAAAGAGAGATGGATAGATTACGAAGAGACGAGAGAGAGAGAGAGAGAGAGAGAGAGAGAGAGAGAGAGAGAGAGAGAGAGAGAGAGAGAGAGAGAGAGAGAAGAGAGAGAGAGGAGTAAATGCGCGAAAAAGAGAGATAGATTACGAGAGAAGAGAGAGAGAGAGAGAAGAGAGAGAAGAGAGAGAGAGGAGAGAGCAGAGAAGGAGAGATGAGAGAGAGAGAGAGAGAGAGAGAGAAGAGAGAGACGGAAGATGAGAGAGAGGATTAGAGAGGAGAGAGAGAGAGAGAGAGAGAGAGAGAGAGAGAGAGAGAGAGAGAGTAGAGAGAGAGAGAGAGAGAGAGAGAGAGCAGAGAGAGAGCAGAGAGGAGAGAGAGGAGAGAGAGAGAGAGAGAGGAAGGTAGAAAGGATGGGGCGATGAGCAAAAATGAGTGAGAATTTGCGAAAGAACAAAAAGAATAAACGGATATAGAAAGAAAAATCGAACAAAAGAGGATAAGGAACTAATAGACTATTGCAAGAATGTATTTATATATATCTCTTGCAACATGAAAAAAAAAATCATTACAATGGCAACAACAGGTAATGATAACAATGATAATAAATAGATGATATATGATAATGGTAATGATGATGATGATGATAATAACAGTAATGATGATGATGATGGTGATAATAATATGATAACATAATGATAATAACAAATATTACTAAAACAAGAATAACAATAAAATAATAATAATAAAATAGAGGAAGACAAGAATATACAAAGATAAAAAGAAAAATCAATCCATAGGAATTTAAAGTTACAAAATTGCAAATTAATGTCAATCACATTCAAAAGACTAGATGAAGTTTCTAATACAAAATATATTACGTCACTCTTGAGTTCCTTAGCATTTTACTATTATGCATGAAAACCATATAAGGTCATCATAATGTATTCGAAAATGTTCATAAAAAATTGGGAAAGTATTATGATCAAAACGCAATTAAGTATAATGAGGAAAAAAAGGGCAAATTAATTAAGATTCTTAAAAAATTATTTCATATCGAAATATGGATTGAGGTTTCTGGGGTAGATGGTCTGGGGTCGAACAGAGGGTGAAGGAAAAGGAGGAGGAGAGAAAGAGACAAAGAGAGATTATCATAAGATTTTTTTTCTTTCTTTTTCATTACTTTCTCTTAAAACTATTCTCTTACTTTAAATCTTCGTTCCCGAAAAGAAACGGACTTAAAAAAAAAAGAAAAAAAAAAAAAAACAAAAAAAAAAAAAAAAAAAAAAAAAAGGATCAGACCGATTTCAGTTCATCAATTAAAATTCGCGGCACATTCTTTGAAAAAAAAAGAAAAATGCGAAGAAAGTAAGGAAAAAAAACTTTTCCTCGAATAAAAAACTTTTATTTTAAGACGAGTGTAGCTGTTTCTTGATCTCGAACTAAAATCTTCGGTGTCTTGCAAGTAATCCCAGTACGAATTTTATTTCACCTTCTTCGTTTCTTTTTACTATCTTTATTATCAACCTCATACCATTATCATCATCATTATCATTATCATATCATCATCACCATCATCATTATCATATCATATTTATTATCAACCTCATACCATTATCATCATCATTATCATATCATCACACATCATATTTATTATACCTCATACCATCATCATCATTATCATTCATCATCATCATCAATATCATCAACTCATATTTATCATCATTAT
>NW_020870974.1:455836-463336 GCF_003789085.1 Penaeus vannamei
TGAGTTTTGGAAAATATGCCCTTCCTTCACCATCATATGAGTACAATTTTCCTGTGCCAAATAAGTACCCTCCTTTAGCTTTGCAAATATTTTCTTATACAGTTACTCACAATTAATGGTTGTGTGTGTGCCTAGTAGGAAAATATCAGAACCTGACAAATAACAAATTGCCCAAGCCAAGTATGTATGAAACACCTTTTCATATGAATAATTCAGTGAACCATATTTATCGTGACGAATGTGGAAAAGGTGTGAATGGGAATGAATATCCTGGCAATGCAAAAGATGTATTAACCGGTTTCGAATATATCTGACAAGATATATTTGAAGCTGTTTAAGGTAATTTTTTAAAGCAACACTTCTGGTTCCTGTTAAGAAAAAAATAACCCTGTGCCAGGTAAGTAAAACTGTTATGTGAATTCCCTGTTCAGGGAAGCTAATATCAACTATATGTAATACCATATAATAAATAATGGAAAATATATACTTTCTTCTTCATATGAGTACCACATTCCTGTGCCAGATAAGTACCTTTCGCTAGCTTTGTAATATGAAACATTATCATCCTACCTAACAAATAATAGATACTCGCATAGTTCCACCTAACAAGGAAACAACACTCCTGTGCCAGGTAAGTACTACTGTTATATGAATTCTCTGCTTGGAGACGGTAACACTAGTTTGCATCATAAAAGGAATGATAGAAAATATGTACCTCCTTCACCATTATACGAGTAAGGATTTCCTGTGCCAGATAAGTATTATCAATTAGCTTTGTAAAATCTTACAAGTAAGAGATGTCTGTGCCTGGCAGTAAAAAATATTATTACGTACCAAAATACTTATGCCATTACTGTAACATATAATATCTTGTGTGCAATAGGAAAAAATCTACGATTACGCTCGTCTGGTTCCATGTAACAAACATCACTTTCCTGTGCCAGATAAGTATTACTGCTGCATGAATTCCCTGCTCAGGGAAAGTGATGTTACCTGTATATAATGTCAGTACGATATATCAAATATTAGATGCGTGTGATTGTAGTAGGAAAAAAAAAAAAAAACATTACCATTACATACCACATCACGAATTGCCTATGTGTGCATGTATATATACACATACAAATATATATATATATATATATATATATATATATATATATATATATAGATAGATAGATAAACATGTATATGTATGCATATTACATATTGATAATGATAATGGTAACAAGTATATTAACATAGTAATTATAGTAATATTAATAATGATGGAGATTATTATTATAGTGGTATTAATAATGATAAATAATAATGACTATCATGATATTAATAATAATGATAGATAATGATAATAATAATGATAATAAATAATAATGATATTGATATTGAAAATAATGATAATGAATAATAATAATAAAAAGTAACGATTATTATAATATTAACAATGATGATGTTGATAAGGACAAGAATAACACAAGAACATACAAAAATAGTGATAATACCATTGATGATTATGATAATGATTTTGAGAGAGGGAGAGAGGAGAGGAGAGGAGGGGGGAGAGGGAGAGGAGGGAGGGAGAGGGAGAGAGGGAGGGAGAGGGAGAGAGGGGAGGGAGAGGGAGAGAGGGAGGGAGAGAGGAGGAGGGAGGGAGAGGGGAGAGGGAGGGAGAGGGAGAGAGGGAGGGAGAGGGAGAGAGGGAGGGAGAGGGAGAGGGGGAGGGGAGAGGGAGAGAGGGAGGGGAGGAGGAGAGGGAGGGGAGGGAGAGGGAGAGAGGAGGAGAGAGAGAAGAGGGAGAGAGAGGGGAGGGAGAGGGAGAGAGGAGAGGGAGAGAGGAGAGAGGGAGAGGGAGAGAGGAGAGAGAGAGAGAGAGAGAGAGAGAGAGAGAAATGTGATTAAGCTTGAAAACATTAATGGTAAAAAAAACGAATATCCCATATGAATGCAATATACAATTAATTCTAAAAAAAACAAAAAAACGGACCTCTGTACACACCTTCACACTTGATCTTGCAACAATCAACAAAACGCGAGTAAGAGTGAAGAAAATGCTTTCCTCCTTTTCCTGTTTTCTCTCTTTATCACATTTACGCTGAAAACTATACTCAACCGATCCTACATAAAAAGCAAATAATATGAACTATGTGTTGTAGGTCAGATGCTACCATTACATAAAGCATTGTTGCTTATTGATTATGATATTTGAAAGTAAGCGAAAATTATTAAAAAAAAAAGAAAAAAGAAAAAAAGTAAAGGAATTATGAAGCCACGCTTATCATTGATTGTCTGATAGTTTTTTTTTATTTTATCATTTTTTGTATATATTATGGTAGCTGTATTTGATTTTTAAAGAAATTTTTGACCGTTTCGTGATGCAATTGGTGAGGTGACAGCCAATCCGTTTTTTTTCCATCTTTTAAATCCACACTGATTTTAAATCTCAATTAACTGTGGAATTATAAACATAATAGGCAACATGGGTTTCAGTTTTGGGTCTTTGACATTCAAATTTAAATATTGAAATTGTCATTATAATTTTTCTCCTCGACGAAAAAAAAGAAGAGAGAGAGAGAGAGAGAGAGAGAGAGAGAGAGAGAGAGAGAGAGAGAGAGAGAGAGAGAGAGAGAGAGAGAGAGAGAGAGAAACCGGACTAACCTTTCCACCTGAAAAAAATATCACAGGCTGTTATTGGACAGTGAAATTCTTCTGATCGGAGGACCGGGTCATGCAAGTGAAATACTGCTGTTTATTGACGGAATCAGTACGGCATAGAGCGGACGTCCGAGTCAACAGAGACACAGATTGTTTTCATGAATCCTGCCTATCTCTGACAATTCTACGCGGCATAAATACTGAGAGAAAGAGAGATAGGTGTTTTGTCTTCGTCTGTTCCTATCGACCCTTACGTCACTATTTCCTCCAGTTTACGATCTATTTTTTTTTCTTACTGCTACTCCTGTTAGGCCAAGGAAGGGGCGCTGTCGAGTGGCTGCAGCGTGCACGATTGGGGATCATGGGAGAACTCCATGCGAGCGGGTTCGAATCCCGTCCACTGTATGGAACTAGAATGAGTATCCTCTCAGAGTAAATCTTCTCACATTGGGAGTGTTCTTAGGAGTAGAATTGGCTCATTATTGCTATAAAAGGAGTCAAATTCCAAATGACTATCGATACTTTAATGACGAGGTAAAGCATGAGTTTGAGAGAAGACAGAGGTGCAATAGTCAAGGACGTAGACAAATATTACCCCCCCCCCCTCATGCCTCATGGCCTTTTCATTTATTTATTCCTGTCTCATTCTAACAAGGCATATTACTCTGCATATCAAGTGGACATTCGCTGCATTTTAGGCAGGCAAAATATACAATTCATTCACCTTTATAAAGTCCCGATTTTTTCGCCACTGTTCATTTTCACGCATCTATTTATTCATTAATTTCGCCCAACTCGGACTGTTGCACCGAAAGGTCAGATTCTTTTTGAATGGCAGACAGAAAGAATTAAAGAGAGCGAAAAAAAAACACGCAAGCCAGTAATGGACACTGTTGAAAAAACACATGATCTGGTTGGGTCCGACGTCAAAAAATGAGATGTTATTGCGTTCCATTTTCGTCAAAGCGAGTTTTGAATCAAACTGAACAGTTCATTGTAGTGAAGAAAGAATGTGCTTCTTTCCAATGCGCTGCAAACTCAGTACGGAATGATAGCTAGGTTGTTAGATGTAGAGATCAATAAACAGATAGACACAAACCGATGAGTGAATAAGTAAAACATACGAGAGAAAGAGAAAGAAAGAAAGAGAGAGAGAGAGAGAGAGAGAGAGAGAGAGAGAGAGAGAGAGAGAGAGAGAGAGAGAGAGAGAGGAGAGAGAGAGAGAGAGAGAGAGAGAGGGAGAGAGAGGTAGAGAGGGTAGAGAGAGAGGGAGAGGGAGAGGGAGAGGGAGGGAGAGGGAGAGGGAGAGGGAGAGGGAGAGGGAGAGGGAGAGGGAGAGAGAGAGAGAGAGAGAGAGAGAGAGAGAGAGAGAGAGAGAGAGAGAGAGAGAGAGAGAGAGAGAGAAAGAGAAAGAAAGAAAGAGAGAGAGAGGAGAGAGAGAGAGAGAGAGAGAGAGAGAGAGAGAGAGAGAGAGAGAGAGAGAGAGAGAGAGAGAGAGAGAGAGAGAGAGAGAGAGAGAGAGAGAGAGAGAGAGAGAGAGAGAGAGAGAGAGAGAGAGCGAGAGGAGAGAGAGCGAGAGCAAGAGCAGAGAAAGAGAGCGAGAGAAGAGAGAGAAAGAGCGCGCGCGCGAGAGAGAGAGCAAGCGAGAGTGAGAGCGAGAGAGAGAGAGAGAGAGAGAGAGAGAGAAAGTTACATGATAAATATCGAGTATCAGGAAGAAAAGAAATGAAAAAATCCTATAACCTGTTTTCATCGATTACTCACAGTCTCAAGGTACTTCAAGGCATCAATATATTATCCATTATCCATTATGAATGCAGTAGTTCATGTTAATATTTCCCTACATATGCTATAAAGAAACTGAAAATCGTTGACTTTTATAATTTAACGATTGTGTTTAGTTGTACTTCATTCATAGATTACTTATTTAATTCTGAAAATAAGCTGTTTATTTTACTGTATAATTCGGTGCAGTTATCGCAGTTATCGTTGAAATTGCTATGTAAATCGCAAATTACCTTTGGCTATAAAAGATTTATACTGGAAAATGAGAATGTGTAATCAAGTGTTCAAACTGTGTATCAATGAAAATTATGGATTTTTTTATTTTTTTTTACAAACACTTTTGTATATTTTTAATTTCATTTCATGTTGATCATTACTATGATTTTTTTCTTGTTAATGATAATAGTACCACTTTTATTATTATAACAGTGATGATGATAATGAAAATGATAATAGTGATCGTAATTATGATAATGATAATGATAATAATGCTAATAATAATAACGATATTGATAATAATAATAATACTGATGATGATGATTAAGATAATAATGATAATGATTATTATAACAATAACAATAATATCGATAAAATGATTATAGTGATCCGAATGATTATCATTATTTCATAATGTGTACATACCCACATGTACATACACACACACACAAAAAGAATATCCATTTGCTTATATAAAATATTCATTTTCCTTATCCATTGCCTCATGTGTTAAAAATAACATACATTTCCCTATCTATCTATACAGCATCGCCTTCGACCAACATGGCGCTATTCATTTCATCCATTTCAATTTCTATCAAGAATTACATCCTATTTCAACCCTTCCCCTGAAGTGATATCTGACGCGCGGTGGCCATTTCGTAATTTCTTGGAAGCGTCTGTCGTTTTTCTACGGCGTGGCTTCTGAAAAAGACGATTCATGATGGAAGAGGGGAAGGGAGGGTGGGAAGAGGAGGAGAGAGCAGGGGAGGGAGGGAAGGAGGGGAGGGAGGGAAGGAGGGGAGGGAAGGAGGGAGGGAGAGGGAGGGAGGGAGGGAGGGAGAGTAAGGGAGGGGGGAGAGTAACTAGGGAGGGAGGGAGGGAGAGTGGGGAGGGGGGGAGGGAGGGATGGAAGTGGGGGAAACAGGGAAGAGGAGTAAGGTATAAAGGAAGAAGGAGTGGGAAGAAGGAAGAGGGAGGATGGGGAGAGGTGAGACAGGGAGGGAATAAGGAGAGTAAGGAAGAAGGGGGAAGAAAGGAACAGGTGAGATAGAGAGGGAAGAGGGGGAAAGGGGTAGCAGGGGGGGGGGGGAGCAGAGGGAAGAAAGAGGGGCGGATAGAGGAGCAGGGTGAGGAGCAGGAAGGGAAGAGGGGAAGCGAAAGCAACAACAGGGAAGGCAGGGAGGGAAAAGGAGAAAGGAAGGGAGACAGGGACGGCAGAGATGGGAGGAAAAGCAACAGCAAGGGAGGCAGGGAGGAGAAAGAAGTAGTGAAAGGAATATCACACCATTTCAATTTGATTGGCCATGGCTCTTACCGAGATTGATAAGAGCTGCTGCAGAGTGATGAGAGAACCGGTTTGTGTTGATGGTTAACTCTCTACCTTCGTCGGGTTATTCAGTGGCGAAAAAAAAAAAAAAAAAAAAAAAAATTGAATGATTGTAATGACTTCACCGGTTTCATTTTTGCTTATATTCATTTTTCTTATATTTCTATTTATCGGTTTATTTGTTTCTCGAGTGGGGAGGCGACGACGGTTCAAGGTGGAGGAGTTTGTTGTTTGTCGTTTGGCTTCTGTGAATTCTATTAAGCTCAGTGAATACTGTTTTGCAGGTATGTATGTGTAGATAAATACATACGTACACAGACACATAACACACGCAAACACACAGACACAGACACGTCAACAAATATACACATATATAATGATAATGATAGTAATAAAAATTATAGTAATATTGATACTGATAATAAATAATGAGCATAATGATAATGATAATAACAATGATAATGATGATAACAATGATAATGATAATATTGATAATGATAAAAATGATATTGATAATGATAATAGGGATAACGATGATAATGATAATGATAATGAACAGTGGTGCACTAACAATAACAACAGTAATTACAATTAACACCGCTGTCATTACTAATCTACTATTAATGCAGCAACACTTTTAATATCACAGGTATTAACATTTCTGCATCAATTTCATTACCCATAATGATACCACGTGTCATATGATTAATACGAGTATAATAAGCAGAGATTTATTGTTTTGTAAATGAGATATATGATGATTACACATTAATGAGTTGTTTTTTAATATAAGGCATAAAATTATACAAAAGACTAGTGATGTAAGAATAATGATAAAGATGGTAAGGAGTGATAGAATGATAATGGTGGCAGTGATAGAGATATTGATCATGATAATGATGGTAATGGTAATGATGATGACGATTATGATGATACTGCTGCTACAACTAATGATGATAATGATACAAAGAATCACAACTATAATAAAAATATAATAGTAAGAATGATAACACTGAATGATAACAAGATGATAGCAATAACAATAATTCTGATGATGACGATGAGGATAATACTAACAGCAATGACAATGAAGTAACATCAACAATGATGATAACACTAATGATGAAAGTGATGACAACAATAATATTAGTAATATTACCAATGATTGTAATGACAGTAATGATAACAATAATAATAATGATAATGATAACAATAATTATAATGATAATAGTAATGATAATGGTGATAATGATATTATTAATAATTGTAATAATAATGATAATAATGATAACGATGATGATATTGATAATGATAATAATGATATAGTCATCATTATCAAGAATACAAACGGCAATAATAACAACAATAACAATAGCAATAAAACAATATACCACCACCACCAAACAACACTAAAAATAAAAAAAAAAAATATATATATAGACGCCATAATGAGTGAAAACCAAGATTCTCCATAACCTAAATAAAAAAAAAATATATAATAGACGCCATAATGAGTG
>NW_020870974.1:468336-473336 GCF_003789085.1 Penaeus vannamei
CTATTACTAATGATACCATGATTAATAAGAATAGTATGAGTAATGCTATCAATACGATAAAGATGCATTAGTGATGATTCCATGATAACAATTATGATATTATTGATACCATAATGATGAAAATAATACTACCGATGATAACATAATAAAGATCCTATTGTTGATGATACCATGACGATAAACATAATATTATTGATGGTGCCATAATAACAAATATATTGATGGTACCATAAACATATTGATGGTATAATAATAAACATGTTGATGGTACCATAATAACAAAAATATTGATGGTACCATAATAAACATATCGATGGTACTATAATAATAAACATGTTGATGGTGCCATGATAATAATGTTGATATTACGAATGATACCCAGGATGATAATGACGATATCACTGATACCATAGTTAACATAATATTATTGATGATACCATAATGATAAAGGTAATATTACTGATGATACCAATAGTAATGAAAACCACGAAAAGAAAACAAATATTGCAGAACGAGAAAGAGGAAAAAAGATCGTGATAAAAAAAAGTAAATAAAATATAAAAAAGGGAAGAAAGAAAAGTAATAATAAAAAAACAGAGATAGAGAGAGTGAAAAAAATCAAGTCAAAAAACGAAAGACGGAAATGGAATAACGCAAAAATGTTTCTCTCTTTGGGGGGAGGAAAAAGCTGCAAAATTCGAATACACGTTTGTTGCATAATTACATTGCTTGCATAATAGGAAATCAAACGACCAATTTCAAACAAAGTCCCAATGAATTAAACAAATTACAGATATTATCAGTCGGCCCGAGTCGTTTCTTTGACTCGAAATGCACAAAAATGTTATATTTCAACTCTATCAACGAGTGCCGTGCGTATAACTATGGAAACATACGACTGGATATAACAAAAATAAAACATACCTTTAAATATATCTTCATATTTATAAGGAAACGAACTCTCTAAAAAAAACAACGATTGTTAACATGATCTGCTTTTACTCGAATAATTCTTTCGTGTTAATTCCTCGTCTATCCATTTAATGCTTAATGTCGGGTTGAATAAGCAAGCAAAAATAACTATCAAATAATCATCGTATTATTATTATCATATATTATCATTATCTGTTTATCATCATCGAAAGAATTACCTAAGTTGCCAACAAGTAAATAACCTACTTCGACATTCAACGACGTGCAAAAAAAAAGGATCCATATTGCGTATTTTTTTCCAAATGACAGGATGGGATTGCGTAAAAAAAATAGTGGTGTCCCATACGGATATCATGGACGTATATGATCAGAAATCGAGCACCATCAGCTGGACGTCATTAAATATTCATCTGGTGCAATTTGGCAATCCTATTGTGCAGTGAGCCCGATGCGCGATAATAGCACTTTAGATTCAATTGATTGCAGAATGAAATGCAACCATTTTCATTATCTCCGTGTGAAAACAGGGCCAACTATACACATCCATGGAACAGTATTGCATTAAATTGTGTTATCAGGGGTCAAATGTCGATAAATGAACGATACAGAATATATAAGATTAGCATATTTTTTCGCCTAATATTCGAAAATGGTGTGCCGATGCCTGTGGGTTTAATTGCGGCACAATAGACGAAGTAATTAAAAAAATGGTAAAACGATGATAAAGGTACAAAAAATTGATAATGAAGTTACAGCGAATACGGTAAGTAGAGATAAGTGAAAAATATGTGTGCGTCGAATGCAAATCAGGGTAATCCATGAAATATACTTTGGGTATTTTTAAAGGGACTGTGTTGTTATTATTACTATTACCATTTTCATCTTCGTTCTCATCTCATAATCATCATTATAACCCTATTACAAATACTATGATTGTATTTCATTGATATCATTACTATCATTAATCATAGTAATATTAATATTGTTATTAAAAGTATCATCATTATTACCATCAGCATTATTATTTTCTCTACCAATCACTGTTTACTGTTTACTAGTTTTTTTGTGTGTGTATGTGTGTGTATAAACATATATGTCTATGTGTGTGTGTAAATATATATGTGTGTGCATAAATAAATAAATGTGGTGTTGTGCACACGCACACGCACACGCACATACATACATATATGGCTGGATGGCTGGTTGATATCCATAAGATAAAGAACAATTAATCATAACTGCATGATAATATAAGTAAGAATGCAGATGAAACTCAAGGATTGTTCGCCATAACAAAGACGCACAGAAAATAAGTCGGTATTTCTTTATCAATTTTGCTGTAGATTATCTATCTCAATCGGCGTCCTCTCTCTGAATATAGATTTTTGCACACCGGTAGAAGACTACGCCATTTAATTACTTCCCAATAATAATAATAATAGTAATAAAAGATAAAAGTGACATATCTATCAAGGCAAACGTCTTATTAATCAATTTAATCATTCCCTTCTTTATTGGTGTCTGAAGAATAGATTATTATTCTTACCCACTGATGCTGCGTCTTTGCGTTGATCTACGTGCAAATGGAACAACGGAGGGAAGAACAAGAAAACACACGAATATGCCCTTTCTTGTTCTTCCCTTCGTTGTTCCTGCTGCAATTTGTTCCACGTGAATTCCACTCGTTGCTTGGTGAGTCGTGTACAACGCTGTTCTATATACACTGTACCATAGGCTGAACTAGGGATGGGACAAGGGTGCTTATCTTCTACACAAAGGGATATGGCAAAGAAATGGTGTAGATATTATTAAGGTCTAGATAAGTATATAGAACATAATTCTATCTGTTTGACTGTTTATTTACCTATTTTTCTATTATTATTGTTGTTATTATTTTTATTGTTATCCTTATTTTTATTATCATTGTCATAATCATCATTATTAATACTATTATTATTATTAATACTATCCACTTTATTGCTATTATTATCATTATTGTTTTTGTTATTATCATCGTTATTATTATTATTGATATTCTGTTTTTATTAATACTATCAACTTTCTTGCTATTATTATTATCACTATGTTGTTATTATTACCATTATTATTAATACTATCAACTTTATTGTTATTATCATTATCATAATTGTTATCATTATTATTATTGTTATTGATACTCTATTATGATCATTATCACTATCATTGTTTATGATATTGTAATTATTGGTAGTAGTAATATTAGTATTAGTATTAGTATCATTATCAGTATTATCATCATCATCATCATTAGTATTATCCCTTTTCCCCCTTTCTCTTTTCCATCTTCCTCCCCCTCTCCCAACTCTCTTTCACCCTCCTCTCTCCCCCCCCTCTTTTTCCCCTTTCCTCCCCACTCCCTTCTTTCTTTTCCCCTCCTCCCTTTCCCCTCTCCTCCCCCTCTCTCTTTCCCCCTTCCTCTCCCACTTCTTCCTTTTCCCCTCCTCTCTCTCTTATTTCCCCATCTTCCTTCCTTTCCTCTCTCCCCTCTTCTTTTCCTCCTCCCTCTCCTCTATTTTCCCCAATTCCTTCCTCTCTATTTTCCCCTCCTCCCCTCTCTTCTATCTTTTTTTCTCTCTCTCCACCTCTCCCCTCTCTCTTTCCCTCCCTCCTCCATTTCCCCCACTTCTCTCTCTCTCTTCTATCTTTTTTGCCCCTCCCTCTCACTCCTCCTCCCCTCTCTCTTCCCTCCTCCTCCCTTTCCCCCCACTCCTTTCTCCTCCTCCTCCAACCTCATATATTTGTCTAACGTCTCACATAACTAATTTTAGAATTCATCACACCCGGGGGATCAATTTGTCATCATTTGGGGAAAAGTTTTCTCAACTTTGCTAATATCCTTATTATTACTGGGATTTATATTTCTGGTGTTAATGTTGGCTTGCGTCGGGGCCATATTGTTTATATTATACTTTACATGCTGATGATGTCTTCACGGACACGGAAGGAGGAAAGAGGGAGAAAAGAGAGATGATGAAGATGAGGCGAAGTGAAGTTGAGGAAAGAAGTTTTGTGTTCTGAGAAGCGTTTGTGGATTGTTCTATTTTTTTTTCTTCTCTTAACTGTGTGGAAATGCAGA
This sequence comes from Penaeus vannamei, assembly GCF_003789085.1. Taxonomy (NCBI): domain Eukaryota; kingdom Metazoa; phylum Arthropoda; class Malacostraca; order Decapoda; family Penaeidae; genus Penaeus; species Penaeus vannamei. The sequence continues at coordinate 472,385 of NW_020870974.1, forward strand.
TCTTGCTTCTGTATAGAATTTATAAATGGGATCGAGACAGAACATTAATAAAAGTATTACTTACTTTGAAATTTATTCGAGAAAAAGGAGTTGAAAACAATTATTTATTATTTTTCTTTTCATTTTCATGCGTGTCACTGAAAACAAAGACACTTTTCACTCAAAGCATCAAGTGTTTTTTCCCAATGGTTGATTTAATAAATATTTATACTATATATTGCAGACTGGGCATAATGATGATAACAATTACAGGGGTTAATTTGCTTTTCTTATTAACATCATCATCATTATCGTTATATATATTATCATTAGCATTATTACTGTTATCATTGTTATTGTTATTATTATTGTTACTATTATCAATGTTATCATAATCATTCTATTATTGTTGCCATTAATGTCGTTATTATCATTATTACTATTGATATCATCATCATCACTATCATTTTTATCTTTTTTATTCTTATTTCTATTTCTTATATTCATATTTATGATTATGATGATTAAAAGTATGGTATTCATTGTTGTTATTACCCTTACTGTTACGGTTGTTCAAAAAATGATCATACTTGGTAGTATAAGATGATTTAAAAATGTTCTTCGATTGGTTTTACATTTTGGACAGAATGGTGGACAGTAATTTATCGTAAGTGTAAGGTTATTGTGGCTAGTGTGATTTGAATACACACACACACACACACACACACACACACACACACACACACACACACACACACACACACACACACACACACACACACACACACACACACACACACACACACACACTTCACACACACACACACACACACAAATTCACGGACACTCTCATATATATGTAAACACACACACACACTCACACAGACACCCACACACACACACACACACACTCATATATGTATAAACACACACACACATGTATACAAATTTAATATATATGTACACACACACA
>NW_020870974.1:483336-495836 GCF_003789085.1 Penaeus vannamei
CCGCTACTTTCGACGCCCGTTGCTCTCTCGACCCTCTGTACCTCAGCGGTCTCGCCGCGTTTCAGTAGTACTCCGGTGCGGATACTCTGTGTGCCACTTTAGTGTATTAAATGATTATTCTCCCATATAGTTATTGCTTCGTAACATCTCTAGTATGTTATATGCATCCTAAGGGTAAGTTACTTTTTCACTATCTCTCTGAGGAGGATATCCGTCTAGCAAAATACTAGCAGACTCAAATATTTTATTAGTCATATCAAAAATTAAATAATACATATAACATTTAATAATTCTAATTACCTAGCTTTAAAAAGGTACCTGTTCGAAACAGTTGTAACATTACTAAGTCATATATAATCTATATATTACAACAGTATATGAAACACTTAAACAATCTTCAGAATCATCATTTTTAGTATGATTATCAAGCTGTCAGAATACAATATATTGAATATTTGTATATTGGTTGTGAGGACTAGGTTGTCATTCTGCGTGGTTGAAAGGGAATTACCGATCTTGATGTTCTGTGCTCTGCTTTTAATTAATAGTGGGGAGAACTTTCCAGTGATACCGATACTGCCATATTATATATACTAGTCTTACCATGAGTTCTTGCCTTGACTTTGCGATTACAGTAGTATTGAACCATATAGAGCTCTAAGCTAGGTAAATGTTCTATAGTCCAGGCTCAGATTTGGTGATTATGTACGTCTCCTATGTTCTATTGATAAGTGCAATATATTTCTGAGTCTCAATCTATTTGTAGTATAAGCTTCCCTTGTAATTTGAGCTCCTTAGCATACAAGCCTTTATGATAACTTGTATTGTTTATGATTGAACCTAAAACTAACTCATAAATAAAGGCTGCATAGATTGCATAACTTCATGAAATATAACAATTTAAAATCAGATAGTTAGTATTTACCAATGGGGTATACTTTGGGTGAATAGGGACTATTGTTTTTATGAGTTCAAATAAATTTCAAGGATATTTTTGTCTTAATGAGGATATAAATGCATAGCTAATTTGCCTTAGTTGATTTTGGCTGATGGTATTGTGACCAGCTAATTGCTTTAAGTTTAAGGGACTGTAACACAGTGATCAACATGTTTATTTTAAAGGAATAAATTCATTTAATCTTTTATATGTCAGTTTAGATCTTTTTCATGTAAATGTAGAATTGTGTGTTTAGTGTTCAGAGTGATTGCCTGTGTGTGTGTGATATAATTATAAGATGTAATAACACCAGTTAACTGACATATATTTGAAATGCATTTATCCACCTCAGTGGATCTTTCAAATATCTTGAGTAAATAAAACCCTTGCATACTTTACATATGTCACGTTCAATTACTATATAAACATACGAGTATCGATCTCTATGCGATAGCAAGTGTGGCATACATACATACTAGATTACAACTACCACTATTTGACAACTGAAATGGTAACTTCATTCTTTAAGATTGCAGTGATTAGGGCTTATTACTCAAACAATTAGCCATACACCTTAACCACAAGTACATGAAGATAGACGTGTACTATAAGTCGTACATATACTAAATATAACAATATATAATGCACACAATACATCCAACCTACCGTCAATTTATTACAATATACATATATATATATATTATTTATATATATATTACTTTGTATATATATATATTTAATAATATATATATATGTATTATTTTATATATGTATTGATATTTTATATATAATTATATATTAATATATATATATTTAATAATTCTACACACATCACACAAACACACACATCATGTATAATTCTAGATATAAACAAATGTTAATTATTATATTATATATATATTATAATTATATTATTTATTAATATATTATATATATTTATATATATATATTTATATATTAGTTTTGATATATTATATATATGTTATTATAATATATTACATATATTGTTATGTATTTATATATATATATATATATTAATAAGTATATATAATATATATATATATATTATTATATATATATATTATTATATAACATTATATAGGATAAATTATGCTGACAAGTGAGAAGAATATATTAAAAAGATGGAGAAGTACAGAGAAGGTCAAAAGAAGTTGCAATGCGTGCTTGTAGACGGTCGCTTTGTTAAAATTGCGCAGGCCCGATCCAATGAATATTCGTATAACAGACATCCATATACACAGAAATAAATGCATATAAATCGATCAATCAAACAAATATACATTTATTTTTCTATCTGCACGGTAGATATTCATGTCTAGACTGATAGAAATGCATTTATCTCTGTGTATGTGCATGTCTGTGTAATGAATGTCTATTAGGTCGGGCCTGCCACAATTTTAACAACCGGCCGTTAGAGAAGGCTTATGGCTGGGTGCCGAGAGAGGAGTTGTAGCAATGTATGAGGAAGCAGAGGAGTAGTTGGATGGAGGGAGATATACACTGGAGAGAAAGGAAATGAAAGTAAGCAGAAGCAAGACGGATAATACGTGTGAAAATGGGAGAAAAGAGGGGAAAACAGCGAGGCTACAAGGTGCAGAAGTGGCGAAAGTCACTGAATTCAAGTACTTTGAGTCAACCGTACAAAGGAATGGAGGAATAGAAGTAAAGAAGATAGTGCAGGCTGGATGTAGTGCGTGGAGAAGGGTGACAGGGGTGATCTGTGACAGAAGGGCCTCTGCAAGAAAGAAGGGGGGAGTCTATAAGACGGTAGTAGGCCAGCCATGTTGTATGGAGACTGTCATTGAGGAAAAGACAGGAGGCAGAGTTGGACGTACCAGAATTGAAGATGCGTTTTCTTTTGAGTGACGAAGCTAGACAAATTTAGAAATGAACATATGAGAGGGAAAACACACGTACGTCATTTGGGAGTAAAGCTAGAGAGGTTTGGCATTGTGTGTAGGAGAGGTGAGGAGTATATGGGGATGATGATGATGGCGAAGGACCCCACCAGGCAGGAGGAAGAGGGTAAGACTAAAGAGAAGTGTATGGATGTTTTGAAGAAAGACATGCGGGTGATGGGTGTAACGGAAGAAGGCGCAGAATGATATGAAAATAAACTTAACGCTTCCAACTCTTCGCGAGTTCCTCTTCAGACGAATGAAAAACCGAAATGGATACAGGTAGAGAATTTTTACGAGATTATGTAGTGGTAGAGAGACAGAATGAACAAGTTCTAAATCAGGTCTCAGGAGGAGGCCAAGGGCGAAGAATCTGGAGAAGGCTTTACCAACTTACGATGAGGTAAGATCATCCAACAACCATTGGCCAGCACTCGAGTTAAAGTTAGGCAATTTTCTAATTAACAGCGCTTCAAGCATTCTTCCTCTCATAAGAATTTGACAATTCATGAATTAATTAGGCGTCTTTCCTGCGTCACGTAAGTAAATGAAACGCGCATTAGATTCTCTGTCGTATCTGACATCACGTCTATGCTCATATATTTTTTTATTTTTTTCAAAAGCTCTTCCGGTTTCGCCAATGTAAAATTTCGGGCAGCCCTTACAAGGAATCGTGTAAATACCTGGAGAGGTATCAGGAGCACCGCTAGCTGCATTGTGCTTAACCAAAAGTATTACGTGACGTGTTCGGATAAGTAAAAAACAATGTTAATGCCAACTCCTTTAAACATACGGCGGTTTTCATCGAGGGACGGATTTGTACGGAATAATTAAGAGATTATTGACACTTGTTGTGTGATACGGGGAATGGTGATAAAATTTGCATTTCGCAGATGAATGTGCCTGATTTAAGAGAAACTGGGGATATCCTAATTCCGAAAGTGTTTCAAAAATAACCTCGAGCTCACGGTCGATGAATCCATTTTCACAGATCCTATAAGCCCTCAGGAACATTGACGAGACAACTGATTTATTAATATACAAACGGTGATTCGAGAGAGAAAAAAATAAGACACCACACACACCATAATATTATATACATACATATATTATATATATATTATTATATATATTATATATATGATATATATATACATAATACTATATATATATATATATATATATATTATAATTATATATATATTTATTATATATATATACACACACCACACACCACACACACACACACACACACACACACACACACACACACACACACACATATATATTATATATATATATATATTAATATATTATATATATATATATATATATGTGTGTGTGTGTGTGTGTGTGTGTGTGTGTGTGTGTGTGTGTGTGTGTGTGTGTGTGTGTGTGTTGTGTGTGTGTGATGTGTATGTATGTATGTATGTATGTATGTATTACACACAGACACAACACACACACACACACACACACACACANCTTCTCGGTTCTCTTGGGTCGGGACGGTGGGTTTGTACGGTTCAGGCGGTGAGCGGGATGGAGCGGAGGCTGCGCGGAGAGAAGCTAAGGCGGCTCTGGCGTGGAGGGCGGGAGAGGCATGTCCTTGAAGCACGCGGACTCGTAGTGCTTGTTGAGGTACGACTTGAGGGCGAAGGACTTGTTGCAGCGCTTGCACCGGAAGTTCTTGAGCTGGGAGTGCGTCTGCATGTGCGCGCGCAGGTTGGATCGGTCGGCGAAGGACTTGCCGCAGTGCGCGCAGCCGAAGGGCTTCTCGCCCGTGTGCGAGCGCATGTGGCCCTGCAGGAGCCAGGGGCGCGAGAAGGCCTTGCCGCACACGCCGCAGCGGTGCGTCAGGTTATGCGTCAGCACGTGCATGGCGAGCGCCGGCATGCTGACGTAGGCCTTGCCGCACACGTGGCAGCGGCGCGCGTTGCCGGAGTCCAGGTCGCGGTGCGTCTGCTTGTGGCGCGACAGGTTCGACGACGTCGCGTAGTGCTTGCCGCACTCCGAGCACGTGTAGCGCTGCTTCTCGCCGGGGTCGACGCCGCGCCGCTTGCTGCGCCCGTCGCTCACGAAGAACGCCTCGTACGTGTAGGCCACCGTGCACGGCTTCTTGCCGTCGGCGCCCTCGTCGCGCTGCTCGGGCCGCCGCGGCGCCTCGCCGCCGACGCCGCCGCGCCGACAGCGCCGCTGCTGTCGGCGGGGCTGCCGCCGTGCAGGTGGTAGGCGGGCGGCGGCGCGGGCGGAGGCGAGTGCGGGGAGTGCGGGGGCGCGTGGGGGAGGGGGTGCGGGTGCGGGAGAGCGTGGTGGTACTCGAGGGCCGCGTGCGGCGCGTGCGGAGAGGGCGGCGTGTGCGGGGGCGAGTACTCGGCCACGCGGGCGGTGGACAGGTCGAGGATGGCGTGGGCGGTGCTGAGGTCCTCGGGCGGGCGGTCGTAGAGCGCGGGCGGCCGCGTGGTCAGGTTGATGGGCTCCTCGGCGGGTCGGGGCGCACGTCGTACTGCGGGCACAGCGGCGCCAGCGACACCAGGCCGCCCGGAGACAGCCCGCCCAGGCTCTCCGTGGGCGTGAGGGCCCGGCCATGGGCGTCGGGCGAGGGCGTCAGAGGGAGGGCGACGGGCCCAGGGGGGCTGTAGCCTCGTCCGTCTCCATACCCTGTGGGAGGGAGAGAAACGCGGGATTTAGTTGGTGGCGCTGGACGGCACGGGAATAATAATGATAAAAGTAATAATTATAATGTTAATAGTAGTGGGTGATAATAAAATAGAAACAAAAAACAATACAGAATGCTAAAAATATTAATAAAAAAAGAAAAGTTGAGGAGATAATAGACAGGTTTCGGAAAAAACAGGGGCGCTGAACGCAATCCCCCCCCCCTCTCTCTCTCTCTCTCTCTCTCTCTCTCTCTCTCTCTCTCTCTCTCTCTCTCTCTCTCTCTCTCTCTCTCTCTCTCTCTCTCTCTCTCTCTCTCTCTCTCTCTCTCTCTCTCTGTACTGTACTGAAGTGGGACTTGAAGTTGGAGTGTAACACAAGTTCGACCAGAGGAGGCTAAGTAGGAGGGGGGTATTGTGGGGGAAGAAGAGGGAATGGAGGAGAAAGAGAAAGAAAGAAAAAGAGAAAAAGATGGAGGAGGAGAGAGGAGGATCACAAACAGATGAGGCGAGGGAGAATAAGAATGATAATAGGAAAAATGAACAATCTGCTTAGTGGTAATAAGAGAAAATGAAGATGATTTTGATGGTAATAATAATGATGAGGATGATGATAATGATCATGATAATAATAATAATAATAATAATAGCAATAGTAATAATACAAGAAGAAGAGAAAGTGCCAGAGAAGAAAGGAGGTAGCAATAAACTAGGTAATGGAGATAGAAGGAGAAAGAATAGGAAGAAAAAGAAGAATTATTAAGACTCCATCAGCTTCCATTTAAGAAAACATAGTGAAAATATAATTCTGGCAACTGTAATCAAAGTTATCATCTACTTCTTGGCTAAATATAATTTATGAAAGACGCATAATCATTAATACTTAATTCCACTTAGAAAGCGAACAGCGGAACTAAATCCCAACCTTAATAAAAATTTATTCATGTATGCATACCGTTTCTCGCTTGCGTAGACCATTTTCTGTATCCATTCATAATTCTATTGTCATTTTCTTGAATACGTTCTAGATCAGCAAAGTCGTATAAGCGACCTAAATGAGTTGCTTAATCGACAATAATTCTCTTTTTACGTCCTTACTTTTTCTCTCTTTAATTCTTTTCTTTATCGTCAATCACAGACAAAGACACGCAGAGAAAGAGCCGGTGGATCGTTATCTCGGTCTGTCTCAATGCGGTGATAACGATAAAGTTACGTTATCGTCGCAAAATGTCCGTTTTAGACCACGCTTATCCTTTACGGTGTTACTGTCTTGGAGGTTCTCGTAATTACACATTTGTCTGTTTTAGTGTCTGCTATTATTGCGTTAGTGAAATTTTAATGAAACACGTCACATCGTTAAGAATAGACTCACACATGCACATCACGTACGCTTGCATACTTGCATACACACAGACACAAATAAATGACAATATATAATAAAAGAACACGGAAAAATACTCCTAACTTATCGGTTTCTTTGTGTTTCCTTATGTGTATGTGTTTGCATGTGCAGTTCCTTCTTAATGCATGTTTGTGTACGTGCATATTCATGGCCGTTTGTGCGTGTTTGTGCTCGTGGGTGTGAATGTGTATGTTATCAAAGCGCAAAAATATTTCCTCATAAAATTGTTGCAACTGCGAAGTAACTTTATAGCAATCCTGCAATAAAAATCCGTCCCACTCTATAAATAGACGATAAAAACGACTCTTGCAAAAATGGGTCGCATTACTCAGCGACAAAACAAACAGATAAATAAAGAAAAACTGCAAAAAATAAGTGATAGCAATGCAAAAGACTAAAAATACGATAGAGAAGAATGCAGTCTCTCGATTCACCAACAGACAAAGTACGAAATCCAATATGGAATCAAACACTATTCTTTACCCTTGAAACGACCACCATAAAAGTTACAAAAAAAAACTCTCTAATCCGAGCGTCATTGAACCTCAAACACAAAATAACGAAAATAATAGGAAAGGAAGAAGCGAAGCTCCAAACCCTAAGAGAGCGGAGGAGAAAGACAGACGGATGAATGAGATAAAAAGGGATCCAACACCCTTGCCGGGAGTGTCACGATCCCAAGGAGCTTTACGGCGAAACTATTCCTTGGAGGATTCTCCTTATTCCCGCTAGAGGCGCTGCTGATGCTTCCACAATCTCCCTCTTTCTTCCTTTTTTTATTACATCTATTCTTCAGGCATATTATTGTCGTTTTATCTATTATACCGCCCGTTTAAACCCCCCAAAGTCTATCGATAAATCCTCGGCGATCGCGCGATAGGATAATAGATATTAGAGAATTGGATTAATAAAAAAGACGCGGGATGTCAGTCAGACAAAGCGCGGGAGAGAGAGAAAGGGAAAACGGGCTCCTTAAACTCAACGCCGTGAAAACACACGCGCGGCCTTTACTTTCAAAGCCCCCGATCCGAACCTATGCCATAAACCCAGAAAATAGGCCATTCCGAGTACAATTTCTCCCACACGGGATTCGAAAGACCCACGAGGGGAGAGAGGGAAGGGGAGAGGAGAGAGGACCAGCTGAGGGGAGGGAGGGGAGGGGAGAGAGACGGGAGGGAGGGGAGGGTTCTCATCAGACATTCCTCCGGCGTTGGCACTAAGACAATGCCAACATCGATTCTGTCTTCTGCATCCGACGTCCGAAACCTTCGACGCGAGCAGGCGAAAACTCGGGAGCTCATTCTTCCTCTCGCCTTCCCCTCCCTCCCTCGCCGAAGCCCAAGCCAACGGCGGGAATCGGACGTTTATTTAGTAATTGAGCGGTGGGGAGGGAGGGGGGGAGGGGGAGGGGGAGGGGGAAGAGGGCACGGAGGGGGAAAGTGATAGGACTGGGGGGGAGTTAGAGAAAAAAAAAAGAACTCATAGCGTGAAAAGTTTCACTCCCTCCCCCTCAAAAAGTATAATTTCTAAGATTACTGTTGAGATATACTTCGCAACGAGGCCCCTGTTGCTCGAGGTCGGCCCGGAACGCGAGTGTTGCTCCGCGGGCGTCTGCAACACGTGCTCCTGCTCTGCTCCTTTCTCTTGCCCCGAATAATAAGCATAAATTACTTTTATGAGGTGATAGTTATAAAAATAAAAATGAGTGATAAGGATGAAGTGATATAATGAAGGTGAAACTGGTGATAGTGATGACGATGGTGAAGATGATGATGAGGGTGATGATAATTATGATGACGCAAAATACTACAGCTACAATTGACAGTAGCGATAAAACTATTACAAATAAAAATGATCTGATAATAACTATAACAAAATTAATGAAGAAGCGCATGACCACAAGCACAGATAATAACAGTCAAAATAACCATAAAAAACATAAAAAACACCAAAAACAAGGCAACAACAACCCCCCCCACCCACCCCCCCCCCATCCCCCCCCCACCTCCCGGACGTGTAACAGACAGGCTTTGGAGTGACAGCCGGAGTAACCCCCCCCCCCCCCCTGCACGGCGTAACCCGGGCTTGGATCTCGGGCTTGGCGGATCTCTCGCGCCTAATGAGGGCGGCGCTGGGGCTGTGGGGGGGGGGGGCGCCTCAGCCCGAACTGCGCCCGGGTGTTCAGGGCTTGGCGGTGCGGGTGTGGGTCTCGCTCGGTCGGAATCGCACTCTCCTACCGTGTATGTTTATATGTGCATATACTCATACACACACACACACACACACACACAAACACAAACACACACACACACACACACACACACAGTATATATATATATATATATATATATATATATATATATATATATATATATATATATATATATATATATATATATATATATATATATATATATATATATATATATATATATGCATGCACTGAAGATTAACTATAAAAATCAAACATAACAAGAAGGAGACTAGACTAAAGAATAAAACAAAAAGCTTCCCCTCCTTTCGCCAAGAATAAAGGAGAGCTTCGAGATACACCCCCCTTCTCCCCCTCCTCCCCCTCCTCCCCCTCCCCCTCCCCCAGCCCCCCCCCTTGACCCCCGGCCGAGGTCACCATCCTCAATAAGTGAACGTTTCAGGAGACTCTCGGGTCAAGGGTGCTTCTAGGGTGGGGGGCGGGGGGGGGGGGGGAAGAGCGGGAGAAGGAGGAGGAAGTGATAGGTCGGAAAGAGGGAGAGGGGCGAGGAAAAGAAGGAGGGAGGGAGGGAGGATAAGCAGAGAGAAAGAGAGAGAGAGAGGAAACAGAGAGAAAGGGGAGGGAGAGAGAGAGGGAGAAGTAGAGTGAGTAAGAGAAAGAGAGAAAACTAGAGAGAGAGGGAAAGAGAGAGATCAAACGATTATATATTAAAAGAGCAAGACAAAAATAAGAAAGACGAGAAAATGTAATATTAATAATCGCAGTAAAAAGAAAGAAAGAAAAAAAAGGAGGAGACAGAACAGAAAGAAGAAAGAGAAAGGAGAGAGAAAGAGCAGAGAATAAAAAGACGCCGACGAAAGGAGAGAGCGAAAGGGAGGAAGAGAGAAGGATCGAGCACCCTTAAGAGGGGAGAGGATTGTAAACAGGAATAGAAAGTGGGGAAGAAGGTAAGAATAGGAACAAGGGGAGACGATAAGAGCAAACAAGGGAAACATAAAAAGAAAGAGAGAGAGAGAGAGAGCGCGAGAGAAAGGAAAAATAATCAAAGGAACAAAAGAATGAGTTAAAAGCGTGCAAGAAAAGATGTACTTTTCTCGAGCAAGATTAAATAAGACCCACGACAGGGCTGACGGGGTATTTTTCAGCTGTCGAGAAGAAAAATGATTTATATCAATGATTTCGGGATTATGTTGAGGCGAAGAGAGAGAGAGAGAGAGAGGGAGAGAGAGAGACAGACAGACAGACAGACAGACAGACAGACAGACAGACAGACAGAGCGAGACAGAGACACAGACATTCAATGAGGGAGGCAGACAGTCAGACAGAGTACGTACAAAAGAAAAGCAAACCAACAAACAGAGAAAACAGAGAAAACGAAGAAAAGGAAAGAAAATAGGAATCGTCACAAGCTCATAAAAATCCTCCTTGACGCGTCCGGAGAGCACGGCGTCCTCCCAAAGACTAATAAGAAACAGCACATTTCTGGCGCCGGGAGAGGGGAGGGGAGAAGGAGAGAGGAGAGAGAGAGAGAGAGGGAGAGGGAGGGAGGGAGGGAGGGTGGGAGGGAGGGAGGGAGGGAGGGAGGGAGGGAGGGAGGGTGGGAGGGAGGTGCTTGCCCGGCTGAGGAGCTCGCCCTCTTGGGAGAAGGGCTTCGAGTCCCACTGAAGACTGCGCAACATTGTGATGACGTCAGATAACGGTACTTCGTTCGGACTGAATCTTTTTGTATATCAATTTTCATTATCATTTTCATCATTATCAATCCCTAATACAATTTGTATTATTGATGTTTCTATCCATTTAATCTCTCCTCTCTCTCTCTCTCTCTCTCTCTCTCTCTCTCTCTCTCTCTCTCTCTCTCTCTCTCTTCTCTCTCTCTCTCTCTCTCTCTCTCTCTCTCTCTCTCTCTCTCTCTCTCTCTCTCTTTCTTCGGGATATGAGTGTACATATTGGCATTTGGTTCAAATGTATGACAATGCCATCCCGAGGGGGCGGTGTGTGATGACGTCATCATGGTCAACACATTGGGAAGAAACGAGAGTTGCCAACTAGGGATAAATCCTACAAGCTATCGAACCCAATCTCCCATTTTTAGTGTGGAATTTCGGACTGAAAGACTTTCTTGATCCTTTTTATATAAATCACGAGGGAGATTGCTGTGTGTGAAGCCATTTTTTCGGTAGGTGTTTGTAAGTTATAAAGGGAGAGAGAAAGAAATAGGGGGAGGAAGAGAGGGAGGAAGAGAGAGGGGAAAAGAAAGAGAGTGAGAGAGGAGAGGGAGAGAGAGAGAGAGAGTGAGAGTGAGAGAGAGAGAGAGAGAGAGAGAGAGGAGAGAGAGAGAGAGAGAGAAGAGAGAGAAGAGAGAGAAGAGAGAGAAAGAGAGAGGAGCGTGGAGGGGTGCAGAAAGATGAGCATACAGAAAAAGTAAAAAAAGAAAAAGAAATAGAATCCATTAAATAGATAAGTAAACAAAATGTATAACCAAAAAAAAAAGAAATATAAAACAAGGTAACCACAAAAATGAAAAGCAAAAGCCAAGAAAGAAAATGAAAAGCGGTGGAAAAAGAGCGAGAGAAACTCAACAGATTGAAGACATTATCTAGACGATACACAAGACGATCGTCATTCTTCGTAAAAAAAGGAAAAAAAAAAAAAGTTCCTCCTCCTTCCTTCCCTCTTCCCTCTTTCTTCTTTCTAACTTCCTCTTCTTCCGTTCTTCCCCTCACTTCCTCTTTTTTTTTTCTCTCTCTTTTACCCTCCTGCTCCTACTCTTCCCTTTTGACCTCTTACCTCCCCCTTCCCTCCTTCCCCTTTCCACTTTTGCTTTTGCTTTTTCCTTCCTTATTCCCCTCCCTTTTTTCATCCTCTTGCTCTCTCTCCTCTCCCCTTTCCCCTCTCCCTCCATTATCTCCCCACTTGAAGTTCCCTCCCCTCCCCTATCCCCCCACCCCTTCTCGCTCACCCTTCCTCGGCCCCCCTCCCCCCTCCCCCTCCCCTCCCCTCCCTTGCACCCTATCTTGGAATGTTCCAGAACCGGGAATCTAAAGGGTTAATCTCGTTCTGATTTGGTCTCGAGAAAGGAGGATTTTTTCGGCCGGTGAAATCTCCCTTTATGCGCTGCTATGTCTTTGTTTGGCTGATTGCCTCTTTCTTTGTTTCTTTTGTTTGTCGTGTGCGCGAGCCTCAGGTGCCGGCGGTGCATGTGTGCTTCCTGCATGTATGGATGCATGCATATTTGCGCATATTTATGTATGTATGTCACTTCATACACACATTTATTCTTATGTACATTCATGCATGCTTATAGACAAAATGCATATATACATAATGCATACTTGAGTACAAACACATATCCATCCATCCATGTTTCGCA
>NW_020870974.1:503336-520836 GCF_003789085.1 Penaeus vannamei
GAAAGAGGGTGGAAAAGAGCCAGAAGCGATAGGCCACTGCAAGGTCCACCGCCGAGAGGGGAACAGGGAACGAAAGAGAGAGACGGGAAAAGTGGGAAGGGGAGATAGAGGGGAGAAGGGAGAGGGGGGAGAGGAGAGGGGGGGGGCAGGGGAATTACGACAGTGGGGGCAAAGCACTTTAGGAATCGTCCTTGGGAATTAGGCTACTTCGTTCCTGGGAATAACTTGAGATAGAGGGAGAGAGAGGAGGGTAACAGATGGATAAAGAGAGGGACTAATAGAAGGAGAAAGAGAAAGATATAAATAGCGATATAATGAAAGAGAGAGAGAAAGAGAGAGAGAGAGAGAGAGAGAGAGAAAGAGAGAGAGAGAGAGAGAGAGAGAGAGAGAGAGAGAGAGAGAGAGAGAGAGAGAGGAGAGAGAGAGAGAGAGAGAGAGAGAGAGAGAGAGCAAAATCACATGAAACAAAAAAACGCAAAAGAGACCGAACAAAAACGAAGAACAAACCCGAACGAAAGAAGAGAGGAATACCAGTAGGGAGAAAAATTAAACGTAATTGACTACGTGGCATCCGCTCTTTGTTTGGTGGCAGCCCTAACGGGATTGTTTGACCCTTGTCTGGAGTAATAGTGTTGTTAGTGGCAGTACTTTGGCTACTCTGAGCGTCGCTGCCAACGATAGAAGACGTGATTCGGGTCTTAAGAAAATGACAAGAAAATCCCCTTCGAAAGTTAGCCGCTTGTGAAGATGGCGATGCTGAATGGATGGCGGTGTTGCCATTGGTGGGTCCGTGGAGGTGGATTTTGGGAGGCAGAGAGAGGTAGATAGATAGATAGATAGAGATAAATAGATAGATAGATAGAGTGAGAGAGAGAGTGAGTGAGTGAGTAAGAGAGACAGACAGATACATAAACAAACAGGCAGCGAGAGAGAGAGAGAGAGAGAGAGAGAGAGAGAGGAGAGAGAGAGAGAGAGAGAGAGAGAGAGAGAGAGAGAGAGAGAGAGAGAGAGAGAGAGAATAATAAGAGAGAGAGAGAGAGAGAGAAGAGAGAGAGAGAGAGAGAGAGAGAGAGAGAGAGAGAGAGAGAGAGAGAGAGAGAGAGAGAGAATAATAGGTAGCGAGAGAAAGAGAGGGAGAGGGAGAGGGGGATAGAGAGAGAGAGAGAGAGCGATCAGACCGTGTCCACCATTTCTTCACCCTCACATCACACCCAATAATCTGCACATATCTAAGAATAAAGTCACACTATCAAATTGGTCTCTGTAAAAGAGGGGAGGGAGGGGAAGGCGAGAGAGTAAGGAGGTGGAGGAAGATCAGGAGGAGTAGGAGGGGGAAGGGAAAGGAGAAGGAGGAGAGGGAGGGAGAAGGAGGAGGAAAGGGAGGGGAGGAGGGCGAAGGGAGAAGGAGGTGGAAGGGAAAGGGAGGGGGAGAGGGAGGAAGGGGAGGGGGAGAAGGAGAAGGGGGAGCAGGAGGGAAGGGGAAGGGAGCAGAAGGGGAGTAGGAGGAGGAGGAGAAAGGATGGAAAAAGAGAAGGAGAAGGATAAAGGGGAAGGGGAAGAGAAAGAGAAGGAGGAGGAGGAAGAAGAAGAAGAAGAGGAGGAGATGAAGGAGGAGGAAGAGCAAGAGAAAGAGGAGGAGGAGGAAGGGTCACCCGAGCCAAGGGAGAGCTGGTCTAAAAATTGTTGAAATCCCACCTCACTCTTGGCCCGTTGACGTCGATGGCGCTGGGTCATAACCATTTTTTTTTTCGTCTGTCGTTCTCTTATTTCATTTTATATATTTCTTTTTTATTGTTTCTTCTATTTATTTCCGTGTGGATGTTTGTTTCGATACTTTATCATCTAACTCATCGTTATTTTCCTTCTCTCTATTTCTTTTTTAGAACACGCACTGACAATTTTTCTTTTCTTTTCTTTACATTTTTTTTCTTTGACCCTCGCTCTTTCTGTTTCCTTTTTTTTCATTCTTAAAAGTTATTTGACTACGCTGCATATTTTCGTCGGTTGCATTCCGGTGCCGAGCTTTGTCGAATGGATCCGTTTTTCTTCGTGTTTTCTTTCAATATCGTCGGCGTTTTTGTCACTTACCCCGCCCGTTGCACTGACAGTCGTTGAGTTTTTTCACTCTCTTTCTCTCTCTCTCTATCTTTCTAGTTTTTCTGTTTAATCTCTCTCTCTCTATCTATCTATCTGTCTATCTTTGTAATCTCTCTCTCTCTCTCTCTCTTTCTCTCTCTCACTTATCTATCTTTTATTTATCTGCTCTCTCTCTCTCTATTATCTATATCTATTTATCTATCTATTTATCTATCTATCTATCTTTCTATTTATCTATCTATCTCACTCTCTCTCTATCTCTCTATCTCTATCTATCTATCTCTTTCGCTCTTTATATATATATATATATTATATATATATATATATATATATATATATATATATATATATATTATATACACACACACACACGACACACACACAACACACAACACACACACACACACACACACACACACACACACACACACACACACACACACATATATATATATATATAATATATATATATATATATAATATATATATTATATATATATATATATATATATTATATATATATATATATATATATATTATATATATATATATATATTATATTATATATATATATATATATATATATATATATATATATATATATATATATATATTATATTATATATATATATATTATATCTCTTCTCTCTCTCTTCTCTCTCTCTCTCTCTCTCTCTCTCTCTCTCTCTCTCTCTCTCTCTCTCTCTCTCTCTCTCTCTCTCTCTCTCCCTTTTCATTCCGCTTTTGGGAGAGTGAGGGTAAGGGTTGGAGAGAGGGTTATGGGAGGAGAGCGGGGGGGGGGGGGGGTTCTCGTCTGTTTCTTTGACAATCGTTGACTTTATTTCTCTCATTCTTTTTTGTGTGTTGCTTTCTCTGTCCTTTTTCCATTTATTTGATTTTCCATTTATTTGAGTTTTTATCTTTTATTCTTCCTTCATTGTTTTTTTCTCTTCCTCTTTTATACTCTTTCTTTTCTTTCCGCGTTTTCCCATTTTCACTTTGTTGCAGTTCCATTTATGCATTTGATAAGCATAGTTTAAACACTTGGCGAATGACGTTTCAGAATATCCTGATTTCGTTGCTGAAATATACCAAAATAGAATATACTAACATGCATATTTCACACTCATTCACACACCCATGTACATGCACGTACACACACACGCGCGCATACATACATACATACATACAAACATACAAACATACATAATATATATATATATATATATATATATATATATATATATATATATATATATATATATATATATATATATATATATATATATATATATATATATATATATATATATATAATATATATATATATATATATCCATACTCACTTTCTCTCTATCTCTATCTAGCCATCTATCTATCTTTCTCTCTGTATATCTATCATCTCATCCCTTTATCTATCTAAGTGAGTGTCAGTCCAACCCCCTTCAAGCACATGAGACAGCAAGTACAAGGCCCAGTGCCAGTGCCAGCCGAGAGCCGCGTCTTGGCACTGCCGCGAGGGTGTGAGACAGGGATGTCCGATCCTATATAATACAAAAATGGCTAGGCCTACTGGAGCCATAATACGAAATCGGTAGGCTTATATATTTTCTTTTTTTTGTGACGGGTGCGGGTGGTGATGGGGGGGGAGGTTTGATTTTGATGTTGGGTGACAGCGGGAATTTATATTTTTCTTGATTCCTTGTCTTTTTTTTTTTTTTTTGGGGTGGGCTTATCATAGATATTATTGTTTGTATTATCATTAACATTATCATGATTATCGCTTGTTATTTTGTATTGCTATTTCATCATTGCCGTTATGCTTATTCTTATTTGTATTATCGTTATTATCATTATCATTGTTATTGTCATTATCACTATCACTATCATCAACTTCATGATCATTATCATCATTGTGATCATTATATTATCTTATCATTATCGTTATTATCACCATCATGATCATCCTCTCTCTATCCATTTCTTCCCGTTTAATCCCTCCATCCTCTTCCTCACGTTATTTCGCCACTCTCTATTCCTCTTCCTCCATCCTCTTCCTTCTTTCCTCTTATTCCCATTCGTCCTTCGTCCTCCTCTCCCCTCCCCCCCCCCACCTTTTCCTTTACCATCCATGCTTCCTTCACTCTCCCCTTCTTCCTCCTTCCCTCCTTCCCTCTCTCCTCCTTCCTCCTCTTCTCCCATCCTCCTTCCTTCCTCTCTCCCTCCCTCCCCTCTCCCCACCCCCTTTCCCTCCTCCCTCCCACCCTCCCTCCTCCTCTCTTCCCACTCTCGCACCCTCCCCTTCCCTCCCACCCTCCCTCCTCCCTCTCTCCCACTCTCGCACCCTCCCTCCTTCCCTCCCACCCTCCCTCCCTTCCCCTCCCTTTTCCCCTCAGAAATGGCCCTGAATCGGCACCATATCTGAATAAAAGGAACATCACTGCCCGACCAGAGGATTGTCTGCTCAGAATCTCACTTCCCTTGTCCTCCCCCCTGTCCTCCTTCCCCCTCTCCCCCCCTTTCCCTTTTCCTCGGCCCTCGCCCTCCCTGTCCCCATGCCCCTCCCCCCCCCCCCCCCTCCCTTTCTCCGAACCTCGTCCTCCCCTGCCCCCCTATTCCCTATCCCTCCTTTCCCTTCCCCTTCCTCGAAAGGGGGAGAGAGAGAGAGAGAGAGAGGAGAGAGAGAGAGATAGAGAGAGAGAGACGAGAGAGAGAGAGAGAAGAGAGAGAGAGGAGAGAGAGAGAGAGAGAGAGAGAGAGAATAAAAGAAAGATAGAAAGAAAGATAAAGACAGAGAGAGATAGAGAATTATTTAGATATATAGATAGATATGTAGAGATTGATAGATTGCATAGACAGCTATAACACACACACACACACACACACACACACACACACACACCACACAACACACACACACACACACACACACACACACACACACACACACAACCACACACACACACACACACACACACACACACACACACACACACACACACACACACACACACACACACACACACACACACACACACACACACACACACATATATATATATATATATATATTATATATATATAATATATATATATAGAGAGAGGAGAGAGAGAGAGAGAGAGAGAGAGAGAGAGAGAGAGAGAAGAGAGAGAGAGAGGAGAGAGAAGAGAGAAGAAGAAGAGAGAGAGAGAGAGAGAGAGACAAGAGAGAGGAAAATGAAAGAAAGAAAGAAAGAGAGAGATATAAAGATATAGAGATAGATAAATAGACAGAGAGAGAGAGAGAGAGAGAGTGACAGAGAGAGAGGACAGAACAGACAGGAAAGCGGAGCTATATATTTAGATACCCAAAAATGAGTCACCCATCGGGGAACAGACAACAGACAGCAACAAGAAAATTCCAGCCACTCACTCAACCAGACAGACAGACACAACAAGACAAAATACCAGCCAACCACTCAACCAGACAGACAGACAGACAGACAGACAAGACAAAAATACCAGCCAACCACTCAACAGACAGACAGACAGACAGACAGACAACAAGACAAAATACCAGCCAACCACTCACCAGACAGACAGACAGACAGACACAAGAAAATACCAGCCAGACAGACAGACAGACAGACAACAAGACAAAATACCAGGCAGCCAAAGAGCCAGAAAGACAAAGTCAATAACCGACAAACCTCCTCAAAAATTCCTCAGATGAAAAGAGAAAGAATCTTATTTTTTATAAAACGTCTTAAGTAAGAAATCTTATTCGTACACATATATTTATTTTTTTCTCTCTCTCTTTTTAGCCAAAGTGATTTACATTTTATGCAAATGAATAAAGGAGACGAGACACTTGAAGAATGTTTATCTTTACGACTTGTCTTGTCTAATCTTTTCGTGTTATTTGTTTGTTTTGATTGTTTGGTTTGCTTGATTATCTATTTGTTTACTCATTTTTTTTCTTTTTATCGTCATTTTCCATTCATTGATTGATTCACGTATATGTATATTTTCAGTTAATTCCTAATCTTTTTTTTATTGATTTTTTCGTTTATTTTCTTTATATGTCTATCTACTTAATCATAAATTTGTCTATCTGTGCATATGCATTTTATTTTCTTTTTTAAGGAATCTTTATCATCGTCGGTGCTCTGTCATCTCAAGTTTCGAGAAATATAGATAAATATATTTCAGAATCGCTTTATTATATCGTATGTTCTTATTATATTTTCATTATTTTACATTTTGCTTTTGACATCAACGTGATCCCTCTCTTCTTGTTTTTACGAATGCGGTTAGGTATCAAATTAATTTTCCTATTTGCTTTTACCTATTCACTTCTCCCTATCCGTCACTTTCCAACTTTTTTTTCTTTTTGTCGCGGTCAACAATCGATTGCTTAAAAAAAAAAGCAATTGCATCCCAGAGGAATCACTCCCCCCCCCCTCCCACCACCGCCTCCGCCCAATCCCCAATCCTCACGCCCGTTCGCCATTTATTCCCAGATGTTCCATTCACAGCAAACAGTGTCCTCCCTCTCCCTTCTTCCCTCTCCCGTCTCCCCTCTCTTCCCTTTCCCTCTCCCCTATATTCCCTGTTCCCTGTTCCCTCTCCCGTCTCCCCTGTTCCCATTTCCCTCTCCCCTATTCCTTGTCCCCTGTTCCCTCTCCTCTCTCCCCTCTTCCCCCTTCCCTCTCCCCTCTCCTATCTCCCTCTTCCCTTGAGAGAAATCACATACGAAACAGTCACATATTGCACGTACATATTCACGTCTTCATATACATGCACAACAAGACATGGACAAGCAACAAAAACATACACAGTCACTCACTCGCACACTCACTCATTCACACACACACACACCTTTCGCCACAGATATCGAAAAATGGTTCTTGAATCGATAAAGCGAATCCCAAACCGAAATCTCCGCTAGCCTTCCCCTCTCCTCTTCGCCTCCTTTCTTCCTCCTCCTCCTCCTCCCCTTCTAAAGACGTTGCAGTTCTTTTCTTTTGTCTTTGTTCTTTCCTCTTTTTCTTAGCTTTGTTTTTTTTTTTCTCTCTCTCTTTTCTTCTTTATACTCTCCGGTCACCCTCTCCTTATTCTTTCTCTCTTCGTCTTCTTTTTCTTCCCTTTCATCTTCCTCATTTCATTTGCCTCCTCTTCTTCTCCTCCTCCTCTTTCACCTCTTCTTCCTCCCTTCCTCTTCTTCCTCCCCTCCTTCTTCCTCCTCTCCTCCTCTTCTGTCTTCTTCTCCTCCTCCTCCTCCTCCTAACTTCATCCTCCTTCCTGCATTCTCCCTGCTCCTCCTCCTCTCGCTCCTCCTCCTTCCCTCCTGCCCTATATCTTCTTCCTCCTCCTGCCTCCTCTGGCGCGCGTCCTCCCCTAATCTTCTTCCTCCTCTCTCCATCCTCTCCTCCTCGCCCTTCCTCTTCTTCTTGCTTCCTTCCTCCTTATCCTCCTCGCCCTAATCTTCTTTCTTACCCTCCTCCTCCTCCTTCCTCCTTCCCCTCCTCTTCTTCTCTCCTCCTCCTCCTTCCTCCTTCGCTCCTACCCCTCCTCTTCAGCTTCTCCCTTCCTCCGCCAATGAAGCACTGCGTCGACGTGAGCTGCTTTTCGACAGACCGCATCTTGCACCCCCCCCGACAGCCCTCCTCAGCTTCCCCCCACTCTCCCTAAACGCAAGCCACAATCTTTTAACAAGTAAAAAAAAAGAACGTCTCTCGCTAGAAGTATACATAAGCGTTTTTGTGCCAATGAAACAAAAAGATGTTAAAACCCTGGGAAATGGATACTAATGAAATATTCAATATTGAGCCTTGCCTTCAACTCCTCTCTCTCTCATCTCTCTCTCTTCTTCGTCTTCTTCGTCTCTTCTCCTCTTTCCCTTCCCCACCACTCCTTCCCCTGTCTCCACCTCTCCCTTCTCAATCCCGCCCTACCCCTAACCCCATGCCCCCCATCCCTCTCCCCCCCCTCCTCTAGCCTGTTTGAATGCCGTGACCGAGATGAACGAAAAGACACTAAGGCGAAAATCTCCATTAAATTGCGCAGTTAAGATGGTGATCGACCATAAAGTTGTGCGGTCGATGAGGGTGGATGGGGAGGGTAGGGATGAGGGGGAGAGAGGGATGGAGGGAGGGTGGAGGGGGAGGGAGGGGGAGGAGGATGGAGGGAGGAGGAGAAGTGGAGAAAGGGGGGGGAGAAGGAGGAGGAGAGAGGAGGGAGGAGGAGGGAGGAAGGGGAGAGGTAAGGGAAAAGAAGAAAAAAAATAGATGTGACCCTCTTTATCCGAGTATTCATAAACCGGGTTCCGATTCACGTCTGAGAGTCGGCGGCCGAACGTGGCGGAGCGATGCGGCCGTTTTGTAAACAGTCGCCATTTTGTTGTTTTTTTGTTCCTCATTTTATATTATTACTTTCTTTTCTTTGGGGGGGGTGAGAGTTTTTTTCTTACTTTCTCTTCATCTATTTTTTTTCCTTGGTCCAAGGACAAGGTTGCTGTTGTGAAAGATATGAGGTTCCTTAAAAAATAATAATGATAGTAAATAAACAAACAAACACAAATAAACAAACAAATGGATAAATAAACGTAATACCCATTAAACTAAAAGCTAAATCCCATCCCTCTGCATAAACAAACAAACCCACACACACACACGGGCGCAGACACGCTGCAAGTGCACATGTAAATATATATAAAACGAGATTCTATACACACACAGCAACCATATCACTTAAACTCTCAATAGACTTTAAAAGCCTCTCTTTCCAGTCTACGCACTCGGCCATTTGCTTGTTCCTAACCACTTTAAAGCCGGTTTTTTAAAGAAAGGGAGAGGGAGAGAGAGATAGGGAAGAAGAGAGAGAGAGATGGAAGAGGGGAGAGAGGGGAGGGGGGAGAAGGGAGGGTGGAGAAGAGAGAGGAGAGAGAGAGAGAGAGAGAGAGAGAGAGAGAGAGAGAGAGAGAGAGAGAGAGAGAGAGAGGAGAGAGAGAGAGAGAGAGAGAGAGAGAGAGAGAGAGAGAGAGAGAGAGAGAGAGAGAGAGAGAGAGAGAGAGAGAGAGAGAGAGAAGAGAGAGAGAGAGAGAGAGAGAGAGAAGATGAAGGAAGAGGAAGAGAGAGAGAGAGGTGGGAGGAGGGGTTTTAAAGAGACAGATAGAGAGATAGAAATAGACCTTGACACAAAAACAAAAACAAAGAGTGAAACAAATACACATACACAAATACAGGAAATGGTGAAATATGCACTTCATTTAAAGAAATCTAATTTATGGTATACTTACGACTTCAAACCACAAGAAAATGCCTCTGTCCTTACCTGAAAAAATAGAATAAAGAACATTAACATATGAACAAAAGCCAATGAACATATATATTAGATAAAACACATAAGCAGATGGGCCATAAATGCCCATCAAATATGCATAGATCAGTGCATAAAAAGAATTGACAAACAAGCAAATAAATAAACAATATCCTAAAAATATGCGACGACACGTCACACCGGCGTTCGATTTCGTGCATCGGGACAGGAAGCTGAAGCCAATGCCACTACGGTCGAGACACCAATGCAAAGTCGTAAAAAACAAGTTCTTATAGACACGAGAGAATAGATATATATCACTATTATCATTCAACTTTCAAAAGAATTTCTTTTGTTTTTATTTTAGTATTATTGTTATGTTTATGTATCTGTTTATGTCTTTTCTTAGAAACAGTTTGAGTTGCTTTTTAACACAAATAAAAAAAATACATGAGTACACACACACACACACACACACACACACACACACACACACACACACACACACACACACACACACACACACACACGACACACGCCCGACGCCGACCGTCCTCGCACATTCTTATTCGTACTCCGAATTCTATCCAGGGTCTAATATTTTCTCACATTGCCAGGTAGTGTTTGTTTTGGAGCTATTAGCTGCTCGCGGGTCAACAGGGAGACAACTTGAAGGAGCAGGGGAGGGGCGGAGGGCGGGGGAGGGAGGGGAGGGAGGGAGGGAGGGCGGAGGGAAGGGGGAGGGGCGGAGGGGAGGGGAGGGGAGGGCGGAGGGATGGTGGGGGTGGGGTGAACGGAGGGAGGGGAGGGCGGATGAACGGTGGAAAGAAGGGGGAGGGGGGAGGGGGAGGGAGGGGAGGGCGAGGGCGAGGGGGAAGGAGGGAGGCGGAGGGGAGGGGAGGGGGGAGGGGAGCGGAGGAGGGAGGGCGGGGGAGTGGGGTGAACGGAGGGGGAGGGGAGGGCGGAGGGAAGGAGGGGGAGGGCGAAGGGAGGGAGGGGAGGGCGGAGGGATGGTGGGGGTGGGGTGAACGGAGGGAGGAGGGGAGCGGAGGGAAGGGGGGGGCGGAAGGGAGGGGAGGGAGGGGGGCGGAGGAAGGGAGGGGAGGGGGGGAACGGTGGAGAGGGGGGAGGGGGGGAGGGCGGAGGGAAGGAGGGGAGACGGAGGGAAGGAGGGGAGGGCGAAGGAGGGGAGGACGGAGGAAGGAGGGGAGGACGGAGGGAAGGAGGGGGGCGGAGGGAAGGAGGGGAGGACGGAGGGGAAGGGGAGGAGGAGGGCGGAAGAGGAGGGGGAGGGAGGGGCGGAGGGATGGGGGGGGTGGGTGAACGGAGGAAGGGGAGGGGAAGGGAGGGAGTGGAGGGCGGAGGTTGGGAGGGGAGGGGAGGGGAGGGCGGGAGGGCGAAGGGGAGGCGAAGGGAAGGAGGGGAGGGCGAAGGAGGGAGGGAGTTGGAGAGAGGGAAATGAGGGAAAGAGAAGGAAGTGAGGGAAAGAGGGGAAGGAGGGTTGACAGAAAGGAGGGAGGGGAGTTAGAGAGAAGGGGGCAGGGAGGGGTTAACAGGAAGGAGAGAAGGGTAGAGAGAGGAAGGGCGAGGATGAAAGGAGAGGGAGAGGGAGGAGCGGAAGGGATGCGATGAGGGAGAGGGGGGATAGGGAGAGGGGAGAGAGACAGAGGGGAGGGCAAGGAGGGGAAGCTGACGGGGCCGAGTTTGTTGTGTCTAATGTGTTTGCTTTTAGCATTTATTTCCCTCCTCTTGTTTCTCTCTCTATTTCTGTGCGTATCTGCCAGCCTCTCTCTCTCTCTCCCTCTGTCTGTCTCTCTTATCATATATATATATCTATATATATATATATATATATATATATATATATATATATATATATATATATATATATATATATATATATATATATATATATATATATATATATATATATATATATATATATATATATATATAATATATATATATATATATATATATAATATATATATATATATATATATATATATATATATATATATACATATATATATATTATATATATATATATATATATATATATATAATTATATATATATATATATATATATATATATATATATTATATATATATATATATATATATATATATATTATATATATCTGTCTAACATTCATTTCCTTTTCCTTTCTAATTTCCTTTCGCCTCTCCCTATTTCACCGTGTATATACCACGCTCTCTCACTCTCCCTCTTCCTCTCTTCTTTTTAATCTAATCTTGCCTATTTTCATCCAATGTAACTTCATTTCCCTTCTCGTTTTCACCTGCCCCTCTGCCCTGCGTCCTTGTTATTGCTTCAAACGCATTACTCCATGTTATCACCCTCTTCTCTGCCTGTCTTGCGCTCTCTCCTCTCTCTCTCTCTCTCTCTCTCTCTCTCTCTGCTCTCTCGTCTCTCTCTCTCTCTCTCTCTCTCTCTCTCTCTCTCTCTCTCTCTCTCTCTCTCTCTCTCTCTCTCTCTCTCTCTCTCTCTCTCTCTCTCTCTCTCTCTCTCTCTCTCTCTCTCTCTCTCTCTCTCTCTCTCTCTCTCTCTCTCGCTCGCTCGGCTCTCTCTCTCTCTTCATTCTTTTGAAAGAAAAACTTCTTTGTTTCCCGACAATCAATATTTCATTGATATCATTATTGTGATTGGTAGTAGTAGTAGTAGTAGTAATAGTAGTAGTAGTTGTTGTAGTAATAGTACTAGGGGTAGTAGTAGTAATAGTAGTAGTAATGATAGCAGTAGAAGAAAATACTAGTAGTAGTAGTAGTAGTATCAATAGCAGCAGTATTAGTAGTAATAGTAGTAGTGCTAGGAGAAATATTAATAGCAGTAGCATTAGTAGTAATAGTAGTAGTACTAGGAGAAATATTAATAGCAGTAGTAGTAACAGTAGTAGTAGAAATAATATTATCATCAACAGCACAGTCTTCATCATTAGCAATATCGCAGTTATCATAGCGTTTATGATCACCTTCACTGATTATCTTTACGCTTCCTTCCAGTATCTTCCTTTCTCTTTGGACCTTCTTCTCCTATCCTTCCTTTCTCTTCTTCCCACATTCTCTTTCTTCTTCTGAGGATTAATGGCCATCTACGGCGGAGTTGGACGGTCGAACACAGCGCTAATGGGTTGGGATTTAGAAAAATGGCTTTGCGCTCTCCTCTCTCCTCTCTCCTTCCCCTTCTCTCTTCGTCTTTCTTATCCATTCGCTCTCACACACTTCTTTTCTCTTTTTTTGTCATGTATGTATACGTACACATATGTGCATATATGCATACATACATATATACATAAATATATACACACATACTTACATATGTGTGTGTGTGTCTGCGTATGTGTGTGTGTGTGTGTGTGTGTGTGTGTGTGTGTGTGTGTGGTGTGTGTGTGTGTGTGTGTGTGTGTGTGTGTTGGTGTGGTGTGTGTGTGTGTGTGTGTGTGTGTGTGTGTGTGTGGTGTGTGTGTGTGTGTGTTGTGTGTGTTGTGTGTGTGTGTGTGTGTGTGTGTGTGTGTGTGTGTTGAGCGCCCGCTAGTATGTGGGTTATAATAACAGACTTGTCATTTCAGCGGAAAACGATCTATCCACACAAGAGTACATTAATTAACACGGCTCCCTCCTTATCTGTCTGCCTGTCCGTCGGCCTGCCTCCGCTCCCGTCACTTCACCGTCCTATGCTCCTCCCCACCCCACCCCCGCCTCCACCCCACCCACTCCCTCTCCCCGCCCACCCCGCCCTTTAGCCAAGTGTGATTGCCGGAGTGACTGCGAGTGGCGAAAACCCTCGGATTAATCGAGAGGCGAGGGACGAGAGCTGCCAGGAGTGATGCTGCATTAGCTGGCAAGTGTATGTCACGAGGAAGGAGGGAGGGGAAAGTGAGGGAGAAAGAGAAGGGAGGGAGGGAGGAAGGGAGGGAAGAGGGAGGAAGGGGGAAGAGGGAGGAAGGGAGGGGAAGAGGCAGGAAATGGGAAGAGGGAAGAGGGAGGAAGGGAGGAAGGGAGGCAAGAGGGGAAGGGAGAAGAGGGAGGAAGGGAGCAAGAAGGGGAGGCAAAGGAAGAGAAGAGGGGAGGGAGGGATGAGGTAGGAAGGGGAAGGGAGGTTAGAGGGAGGAAGGGAGAGAAGAGGAATGAAAGGGAGAGAAGAAGGGAGGAAGGGAGGGAAGAGAGAGGAGGAGGGAACGGAAGAAGAGGAAGGGAGGGAGGAAAAAGGAGGAAGAGAGAGGAGGGACGGAAGAGAGAGGAGAAGAGAGATAGATGAGAGAGAGAGAGAGAGAGAGAGAGAGAGAGAGAGAGAGAGAGAGAGAGAGAGAGAGAGAGAGAGAGAGAGAGAGAGAGAGAGAGAGAGAGAGAGAGAGAGAGAGAGAGAGAGAGAGGAGAGAGAGAGAGAGAGAGTCGGAAGTGGTTGCTTAGGCGCTGTAGGAGAGTGTCGAAGGTGTGATAGGGGTGTGACAGAGAGGGGGAGAAGGGAAGGGAGATAAAGAGGGGAGAGGGAGGGATAAGGAGGGATAAGAAGAGGGGGAGAAGGATTACGATATCGAGGGGCAGGTCGGATAGAGGGGGGAGGGGGTATTTGTATAACGGGTGGGGAGGATGTTAATGGGGGTACTTATGTCACGGTGGTTAGTGATGAGGGAGGGGGTAGGTATGTAATGATCCCATAAGAACGTGAGGTTGAATAAGTAATGGAGGGAGATAGGAAGAGAAAAAGGAGAAGGAAGAGGAAAGAGAATTGGAAAAAAGAGATAAATGGGAGAGGTGAAGAAATGACAATAGAAGTAATTCCTAAAGAACATACCAACAGAAAACTATAAAAAAAAAATCGAGAATTGAAAAGAGAAGGCAGGACTACCCTCCTACCCCCCCCATCCCCCTGCTTTCCTCTTGCCTGACGACTTCGTTCAACAAACGACGACAAGAGGATAAGATACGACCCTTAGGAACGCGATTTTCCTTTTCTCCATTCCTTCTTTATCACCTATCCCTCCTTTTCCTTCTTTCTCTTCCTTTTTTCCTCTCTTCCGTTCTCTCTTTCTCTTCCCTTCTCTTCTTCTCTCCTCTTTCTCTTTCTTCTCTCTTTCATTCTCTCTTCTCTTCGTTCTTTTTTTCTTTCTTTCATTTTTTTCTTCAATTCCCCTTCCTATCTGTTCTTCTCTTGTCTTCTTTACTTCTCTTCTCCAAAGAAGATTGGAATATGAAAAGAGGAAAGAGGGGAAGAAAAAATGATTGGGAGAGGAGAAAGATGATTTAGGTGATTGGAGGGAGAGGGGGAAGGAGGAAGAGAAGATTGGGGCAGGGGAAGAGGGGAGAGGAGAGAGGGGAAAAGGAAGAGGGGTAAATTGGACAGAGTCGTTGGGGTCCTTGCTTGTTTATATGCTAGCATGGGGGGGGCGAGGGGGGTAATGTTGGATAAGAGAGGAGGAAGAGGAAGAGGAGGAGGATTAGGAGGATAAGAAGAGGAGGAGATGGAGGAACAGGAGGAGGAGGTGGAGGAAGAGGAGGAGGAGGAGGTGGAAGAACAGGAGAGAGGATTAGGAGGATGGAGGGGAAAAGGAGGCGATGGAGGAAGAAGAGGAGGGAGATAGGGGGATAAGAAGAGGAGGAGGTGGAGGAGAAGAAGAAGGTGGAGAAAGAGGAGGAGGAGGTGGAGGAAGAGGAGGAAGAAGAGGAGAAGGAGGAGGAGGACGAGGAGAGAGAGAGTATAATGTGAGGAAATAAAGGCAAAAAGACCGAGGATCGAAGAAAATACAAAGAACAAAAAGACGGAAAAAGAGAAGAAAAATAAGCTGAATAATAAGAAGGAGGAGAAGGAGAAGGGAGAAGAAAAGGAAGAAGAGGGAGTCTGAAACAAAGGACATTCAAGGCAATGATTTTATGCAAATATAAAGGCCGACGAGATCTGGGTCGAGTATGAGGAAGAGGAAGAGGAAGAGGAGGAGGAAGAAAACAAATAAGAAGAGAAGAATGAATAACGGAAAAAAGTAAAAAGAAAAAGAAAAAAGGGAGATATTGGGGGAACGCGGGGTAAAAAAAAAAAAAAAAAAATTATAAAAGAGAATAAAAGAATAGGAAGAATAATAATAAAAGGCAAAAATATATTGCAACAGACAGATAAGGTAAAGAAAATGAGGTAGAATGGGAGAAAGAGAAAGAAATCAATAATCATGAAATAGTCGATCAGTAAATTCGCTATAACGGGATAATATAGATTCGCTAAACCAATAAAAGCAACAATCAATGAGCAAAAACTTTCTTTTCGTCTTTTCTCTCTCTCCTCTTTTCTCTTCTCATCTCATCTACTCTCATCTCCGTTCCTCTCCTCGCCTCTCGTCTCTTCTCTCTTCTCTCCTCTTCTGTCCTCACTCCCTTCTCCGTTGTCTCCTTACTTCTCCCTTTACTGCTCTCGTTCCCTCTCTTCTCTTCTCTTCTTCTCTGCTCTCCTTTCTTCTCCTCTCCTCGCCTCTCCTCTCTTCTCTCTTTCCTTCTCTTCTGTCCTCACTCTCTTCCTCGTTCTCTTCTCCCTTTCTCCTCTCGTTCCCTCTCTTCTCTTCTCTTCTTCTCTCCTCTCTTCTCTTCTCTCTTCTCTTCTCTCCTCTTCTCTTTCTTTCTTGTTCTCGACCTTTCCATTAATTTTCTGTTGAGATGAGTCGTACATAAAAAAATCTCTCTGTATCAAATATTCGACATCTGTTTCACTTCCTCTCGTATGAATGGGGAGCTTCATTATTAACTTTCGTCTCTCTCTCTCTCTTTCTCCACTCTCTCTCTCTCTCTCTCTCTCTCTCTCTCTCTCTCTCTCTCTCTCTCTCTCTCTCTTCTCTCTCTCTCTCTCTCTCTCTCTCTCTCTCCTTCTTCCCTCCCATGCTCTCCCTCCCTCCCTCCCTGTCCCCTCCCTCCTCCTCCCTTCATCCCCTCTTTTCCTCCATCTCCCTCTCCCTACCGTCCTCCCTCCTTCCCGCTCCCTCCTCCGCCCCTCATCTCCCTCTTTCCTTCATCCCCTCCTTCCCTTCTCCCCTTCCTCCCCCATCTGACCCCTTCCCGCTCCCTCCCCCCGTCCCTCCATCTCCCCTCCGTCCTCCATCACTCCCCTTCCCTTCATCTCCCTCCCTCCTCCCTTCTCCCTCCCTGCCCCCTGACCCTTCCCGCTCCCTCCCTCCCTCCAACAGGTAAGCACTTCGCCCTGAGCTCGACAACACGAAACTACCTGCTTGTGTCTTAGGAGTTGCTCAGATCTTTTGAATTATTTAGCTGCAGCGGCCACGCGAGCGAGAGAGAGAGGGGGGGAGGGAGGGGGAGGGGGTGGCAGGGGTTCTTCTCGCTCTCTGTTTGCCTGCGTCTCTTTCTCTCAGCCTCCGCTTTTTTTGTTTGTGT
The DNA here is from genome assembly GCF_003789085.1 of Penaeus vannamei. Lineage (NCBI taxonomy): Eukaryota > Metazoa > Arthropoda > Malacostraca > Decapoda > Penaeidae > Penaeus > Penaeus vannamei. Next base: position 520,123 of record NW_020870974.1, read on the forward strand.
GCGTCTTTTTGTTTGTCTGGGTTTTCTCTCTCTCTCTCTCTCTCTCTCTCTCTCTCTCCTCTCTCTCTCTATCTCTATCTCTCTCTCTCTCTCTCACTCTCTTTCTCTCACTCTCTCAACATATTTTTCCAACTATCCATCTAACATCTGTGTCCATCTGTCTACTTGACCTCATTATATTAACCCCATCGATCAGACACATCCAAACCTCAATCCTACCCCGCCTCCCTCCCCTCCCTCCCACCTCCAACCCTTCCCTGCCACTGTCCTTTCTACTCCTAACCAACCTCCACCCCCACTGCCAACCCCTCTCCCAATTCTCAACCCCAACCCTAATGCTAACCCCACTCCCAATCTACTCCCTCCCACTCCTCCACCTGCAACCCCACTCCCTCCTACCCAACCCCACTCCCTCCCAACCTCCAACCCCGCTCCTACCTCCAACCCCCACTCCCTCCCACCTCCAACCCCCACTCCCTCCAACCCCAACCCCCTCCCCCCTCCCCTCCAACTCTTACCTCCACCCCCCCCTCCCCTCTCAAACCCAATCCCTCCTCCCCCCCCTCCCCCTCAACCCTCTCCCTCCCCCTTCCCCCCTAAAACAACAAAGAAAAAAACACGGCAACAGCAAAAACACCGCGACTGCAGCTTCCCCGACGAGAGGAGGGGGGAGGAGGAGGGGGAGGAGGGGGCGAAGGCAGCCTTCGCATGTAA
>NW_020870974.1:523336-535836 GCF_003789085.1 Penaeus vannamei
TTAAAGAAAATGGGAGACGTAGTGATTGGGAAAAGAAAGGAGAAAAGGAAAAGAAACGTACGAAGGAGAAGGGAAAGAAGCGGCAAAGAACCTAGCAGGTACGGTATGTGAGGAGGTGACGGGGTGATAAAGGGATAAAAGAGGCTAGGTTCACACAGGGGATAGGGGGAGAGAGGAGAGAAGAGGGGGAGGCGGAGGAGGAAGAGGAGAGAAAGATCGGAGAGGGGGAGAAGGGGAGGGTGGAGAGGTGACTAGGAGCGGAGCAAAGGGGAGAGAGGGGAGAGAGGAAGGAAGAGAGGGGAGGAGAGAGAGAGAGGGGAAAAGGGGAGGAGAGGAGAGGAGAGAGAAGGGAGGAGAGGGGCCTGAGGAGAGGTGAGAAGGGGGAGGGCCTGAAAGGATGAGAATGGAGTTTAGGGGGAGGGAGAGGGAGGGGCAGGGGGAGAGAGTGCTCGCTGTGCGAAAACCCCATCAAGTAAACCTATGTCGGACTTGAGTTGACCTGGCGTAATTATCATAATTTTATTGACGGCTGATACGTCTTTTCATACAAAAAGGCCGTCTGGATCCCTCGAAGGCTCCTCCAAAAAGCAATGCTCCTTCTTGACGATATGAGATGATATGTGGAGCCGCATCGCCCCCCCCCCCCCCCGCTCTTCCGTGAGGGGGGGGGGTAGGGAAAGGATAATCGTATTAATGGTATGATGGTGAGAGAATGATGGAATATATGAGCAAGTTAGAAGGAGATGGATGGGGATAAGGATGGGGAATATAGGATATTTCACGTCCGTAGAGGAGGAGAAAAAGGAAGAAGGAATTAGAGAACATTAAAAAGTAAATGAATAGATAAATAATTTAATGGAAATGATAGCAAACAAAAATCATCTAGAGTGATCTTGTATTTTATACGTAACAAGGTAACATAACTTACCTGCTAATTAGCTTCTAGGAAGGGCGTGGGGGGCGGAGAGAGGGTTGGGGGAGATGAATCAGATGACAATTAATTTGCATTCCGGGACAAATTTCGCTTCGCTCTTTTAACCCAGTTCTGGTTGTTTAGATGTCAATGTTATACTATGATATGCGTGCGGCTTTGTCAGCGGCCTGTCAAAGGCGATGTCATTTCCTTGACGGGAGACACGCATTCCTCTGTTTGTGGGCAAGAGCTTCATAAATACGCTTATGAAATGTGCGTGTAAGCTGATACATAAAATCCCGATGTGCGTCTGCGATGTTGCGCACACAAACGCATGTACACATAAATAAAATTTCTACATGTAAATAGGGACAGACGCTCATCATAAAAAAGGATTGCACTTTCTAATTAATTATCCATCTTCTTACCATCCACCCTTCAGCCTCCTTCTATCCCCTTCCATATCTCATTCTGTCTACCTCCCATTCTCTCTCTGTCTCATCCCATCTTTCCTTATGTCCATTTCCATCTCCTCCGACCTCATTCTACTCCCCCCTTCCCCCTTTGCTCCCCCACTCCTCCTTCCCTCCCCACCCCCGCCCCACCCCTTCCCCCATCTCCTTGCAACCGCGACCATGTTCTCATTATTGCCAACAGTGGCAGACAACCCTTTATCACCGGCGTAATACCTATTGTTCCTAGGCTGAGAAAGGTTCCTTGACGAATGGGCATGGTAACAGGGTACTGTATGCCCCAAGACGTGTGAAAGAGAGAAAGGGAGAGAGAGAGAGAGAGAAATGGAACGAGAGGAGAGAGAGACGAGACGAGAGAGAGAGAGAGAGAGAGAGAGATGAGACTGATTGAGAGAGAAGAGAGTGAGGAGAGAGAGATAGAGAGAGAGGAGAGAGAGAGAGAGAGAGAAGAGATAGAAAGAGAGAGAGAGAGAGAGAAAGAGGAGAGTGAGAAGAGAGAGAGAGAGAGAGAGAGAGAGAGAGAGAGAAGATGAGAAGAGAGGAGAGAGAGAGAGAGAGATGAGAGAGAGAGAGCGAAAACGAGAGCGAGAACGAGAGAGAGAGAGAGAGAGAGAGAGAGTCAAGAAAGAGAAAGAGAGAAACGAGAAGAAGGAAAGAAAGGAGAGTTACATAGCTAGACAGACAGATAGACAGACTGACTAATAAACAGATAGAACGGAACGAAGCTACGCCGAAAGAAAGAGAGAGAGAGAGGGAGGAGAGAGGAGAGAGGAAGGATTGAATATTTCGTATCGATTCGAGAATGTTCTGCTGTATTCGTGATTAATTCGTGGGCTTTTAGGAAGGATAATATGATACCGGCAGTTTCGGATGACGTGCATGCGTACGTGCGTGTGTATGCGTGCGTGTCTGTGTATTCTGCGTGTGTATGTGTGTTTGTGTACGCGTACGTGTTTGTTTGTGTGTGTGAGAGAGCGTGTGTGTGTGTTTGTTTTGTTGTACGCGTACGTGTTTGTTTGTGAGAGTGTGTGTGTATGTGTGTGTGTTTGTATGTATATGTATGTATGTGTTTGCGTGTGTGTGTGTGTGTGTATGTATTTGTGTCTTTGTGTGTATGTTATATGTGTATAGTTCCTCTCTCCAGACTCGGGTTATACATCCATGTGCACCAATAACTACGACCGCACAGCAGACAGAGGTAGAAAAGGAAATTATATGTATGTTGGTATGCGCATGACAGCTTATGTGGGACCGTGCTATCCTTTTTTTTATTCATAAACGTGTGTGCGTGTGTACATGTGCGTGTGTACATGCGCGTATGTACATGGGCGTGTGAACATGCGCGTGTGTACATGTGCGTGCGATCATGCCTGTGTGTACATGTGCGTGTGAACATGCGCGTGTGTATATGTGCGTGTTGTGCGTTGTGACATGTACGTGTGCGGATCGGTAATGTGTGCGCTGTCTCGATCCCGTGACGTGAGGTCGTATAGGATGTACCAGAATGATAATGACAAGCTGTCATTTTTGTCGCTAAAGGTGTTACACTGAGAGAGGGGAGGGAGGGGAGGCAGGGGAGGGAGGGAGGGAGGGGGGAAGGGAAGGAGAGAGAAGAGGGGGCGGGGATGAGAGGGAGGGAGGGAGGGAAAGAGAGAGAGAGGGGGGGAGGGGATGAGAGGGGAAGGAGAGAGAGGGGTTGATGAGAGGGGAGGATGGGGGAGGTGAAAGAGAGGGGAAGGGAGAAGGGGAGGAGAGAGGGGGGAAGGGAGGGCAGGGGAAGAGAGAGGAGGGGGAGGGAGGCAAGGAGAGAGAAGGGAAGGGAGAGGGAGGAAAATGACCATATAACAAAAGGAAAGAAAAAAGGACTTAAAAAAAGATAAAAGAGAAACGAGAGAAAATAAAGAAAACAGAACAAGAAAAAAAATAATAATGAAAAAACAGATCCTCAAAAACAAAAACCAAATAAACCAAAAAATAATTTCGTATTTTTTCCTTCTTCTTCTTCGTAATGAACGTTAAACCTTCAGCGGGGAAAATCAAACGGAAATTAACATAAAGAAACCTTGGCTTAGAGCTTTTACGAAATCTTATAAGATGAAAATGGATAGGCCTATAATTCTCACAGGCATGAGTGCATAAGACGTGCCTTCGTCCTTTCTCCGTAAGGATTTTTCTTCAAGAGGCAAGATAAGGAGGAGATTAGGGAGGGAGGGAAAGGGGGAGAGGGAGGGAGAGAAGGAGGGAGGGAGGGAGGGAGGGAAGGGAGGGAGGGTGAGGAGGGAGAGAGAGGAGAAAGAGAGAGAGAGAAGAGAGAGAGAGAGAGAGAGAGAGAGAGAGAGAGGAGAGGAGAGAGATGGAAGAGAGAGAGAGAGAGAGAGAGAGAGACGGGCGAGAGAGAGAGAGAGAGAGGGAGAAGGAGAGAGAGAGACTGGAGAAGAAGCGAGGACAGACAGACAGGAGACAGAGACAGGAGACAAGACAGAGACAGAGACAGAGAGAGAGAGGGAGAGAGAGAGGAGAGAGAGAGAGATGAGAGAGAGCGAGAGAGGGAGAGAGATGAGAGAGAAAGCAGAGAGACAGAGAAGGACCACATAAGTGATACTAGTACAAAACAAGGGGGAAAGAGACAGCAAACGAAAAAAATTCATAAAAGAATACAGAAAATACCCAAAAATAAGAAAAGCACCAAGGCAAGCCAAGGCAAGCCAAGGCAAAGCCAAAAGCCAGGTCAAAGCGAAAGGCAAGCCAGCGCCCAACCCGAGGCCGTGGAGCGCGCCATTCGACCACCAGACAGCAGATCGCGCAGGCCATTGTCTCTCTTCCTTACCAAGACCTTCCGATCTTCCTGTGTGCGTAAATACAGCAGGGAGGTGTTACGTGTGTGCGTGTGTGGGAGAGTTAGTTAAGGTATGTGTACATGAGCGGCGCGTTCGGACTAGTTGTCAGGGACGGTTTTCGTTAATGTACGGATGAGAGCTTGTGTGTGTGTTGTGTGTGTGTGTGTGTATTTGGGTGTTTGTGTGCTGTTGGGTGTTTGGGCTTGTGTGTTTCTTGTTTTCTGATTTACTTTCATTGTGATATGGCATTTTTCTTGTACAATATATATATATATACTATATATATATATATATATATATATATATATATATATTATATATACTGTATATATATATATATATATATATATATATACTATATATATATATTATTATATTTATTTATTTATTTATTTATTTATTTATTTATTTATTAATTATATTATTTATATATATTTACACATTTTCTTCCTCTTCTCTCTCTCTCTCTCTCTCTCTCCTCTCTCTCTCTCTCTCTCTCTCTCTCTCTCTCTCTCTCTCTCTCTCTCTCTCTCTCTCTCTCTCTCTCTCCTTTCCCTTTAACCCCTCTCTTCCCCCCCCTCCCCCGCCCGTTCGGGGCCCCCTCCCCCCTCCTGACCTTCTACCCACAAAAGACCATTGATGTATTGTTAACAAGGCCACGGAGGCCGAAGAGGGGAGAAGGGAGGAGGGGGGGAGAGGGGAAGGAGGGAAGAGGGAAGGACAAGGAGTCTGAGGGAGAAGGGGGGCGAAGGAGGGGGGGGGATTTCTAGGCTCCCCTACCTACGCTGATTTTCGGGGCCGGGGCGGGGCGTCCAGACCGGGTAGGGGAGGCGATTGAGGGGATGGAGGAAAAAGGGTGAGAGGAGATGAGGGAATGGAGAAAGGGGCGAGAAAAAGTAAAGGGGAAAGAGAAGGAGGAGAGAGAAGGAGGGGAGAGGTAGAGGAAAAGGGGAGAGGGGAACGACAAAAAGGAGAGTGATATGAGGGAATTGAGAAAAGGGAAAGAGGAAGAAGGAGAAATAGAGGAAGGGGAGAGGTTGATTATTAGACACGTGCCACAAAGGAACAGATATAGATTTTTTGCTTACACGCATAAAAGAACGGGATACATAGAAAAGAAAAAAAGATTAAAGAGACAGACTGACAGATTACCGAGAGAGAGGAGAGGAGAGAGAGAGAGAAGAGAGAGAGAGAGAGGAGAGAAGAGAAGAGAGAGATACGAGGAGACGACGAGAGAGAGGAGAGAGAGACGAGAGAGAGAGAGAGAGAGAGAGCTCAGAGAGAGAGAGAGCAGAGAGAGACGCAGAAGAGAGAGAGATGAGAGGAGAGAAAGAGAGAGAGAGAGAGAGACGAGAGAAGAGAGAGAGAGAGTTAGGGAGGGAACCAACGAGATGCGGGGAATTTAGATTGAATCGGTTTGGTTGGATTATTTTAATCACTATCCCCGCTTGAAGGGCTGAGAGGGGAGAGAGAGAGCGAGTAAAAGGTTGACAGCCAGCTCCCTATCCTTTCTCCCTCCCCCCTCCCTTCGCTTGCCCCCTCCCTCCCCACTATTCGCCCCCTCACCCCCTCCCCCCTCCCCTTCGCCCCCTCACCCCCTTCCCTCCCCCTTCGTCCCCTCACCCCCTCCCCTCTCCCATTCGACCCCCTCACCCCCTCCCGCCAACTCAAATGGCTTCTGCTCTTAATCGAAGTGCAAAGCCAGGCTATTATTCGGTCTATTTTCTGTTTACCATCAATTTATCCACCCTTCTTAACTCCGTTCTGTGTCCTCATTTGCTCTGAGGACTAATACAAAGGAATCCTACTTATATTTGCCCTTTGGCTTATCGTTAAAGGAATTTAAACCTTCCAGAGTTCGGCTATAGGGTTAACTATTCCTTCAGACTCTGTGAGGTTAGGATTTTTTTAAACACACACAAAACACACACACACACACACACACACACACCACACACACACACACACACACACACACACACACACACACACACACAACACACACACACCACACACACACACACACACACACACACACACACACACATTACACACACACACATAACGCCATAACACCACACACACATAGATATATATACACATGCGTGTATTGTGTGTGTGCTGGTGTGTGATTCTACGTTCACGCCTTGCCCTAATTGCTTACCACTTGTTTTCTTTCTTTTAATTCCTATCTTGATTTCATTTTGTTTTGATAATGATAACGATAATAACAACGTTAATGATGATGATGATGAGGAGGAGGAGGAAGGGGACGACGATGATGATGATTGATTAATAATGATCGTCTTTCCTCCTCTTCCTTCTCCCCTCCTCCTCCACATCATTCATCATCATCATCATCTTCATCATCATCATCATCATCATCTCATTTCATTCATTCATCATCTTCATATCATCATCATCATCATCATCATCATTATCATCATTATCATCATCATCACCATCATTTCTCGTTCCCTTTCCTCTATATCCTTATCCTCTTCATCCTCTATCCGTTCCCCTTCATCTCTCTCTCTCCCCTTCCCTCCCTTCTCCGAACAGCCGAGTTTGCTCTCTCAGTAACGTCAGAATCAACAGAATCTTGATAATTAGGAAGTAAAAAATGGCCCTCCTTATATAGCCCCCCCTCCTCTCCCACACCACCCCTACCCCTCATCCTTGTACCTACTTCCCTCTCCATCCTTTCCCTTCTCCTCCCATTCCCCTTAAAACCACCCCTCCCTTCCCTCTACCTCCCGTTCTCCTTATAACCACTCCCTTACACTCCCCCCTCCCTTCCCTTCCCCTCCTGTTCCCCTCCACCCGCCCCTCACCTTCACCCACCCCTCCCTCCCCCTCCCCTCCCGTTCTCCTTACACCCACCACTCCCTCCCCCTCCCCTCCCGCTCTCCTTACACCCCACCCCTCCCTCCCCCTCCCCTCCCCTCCCCTCCCCACCATCATTGCCTACCTGTGACCGACCCTCCATTAGGCAAGAGCGGTTTGACAGGCGAAGGAGAAAAGGAGAGGGAGAGAGATGACGCCCGAGCGCGCGACGCGACCGACGCCGAACCGAGACGGCCACGGACCTACGAAGAGCCTGAGAGAACCGAGCCGAGCCCGGCCCGGCCACCGCCCCGCGCACCAGAGAGCGGAGACTGCCCGCCAGCCGCGCGAGCCCGCCCCCCCCCCCCCGCATCCGCCCGCCCCAGCCCCTGCTGCTCTCTCCCCTTCTTCTCTCTCTCTCTTCTCTCGTCCCCTCTCCTTCTCTCTCCTACCCTCGTCGGTCTCTCTTCTCTCTTCTCAGCTCTTCTCCCGTCCCCGAGAGGAGACTGTCTCTCTCTGTTCTCTGCGTCTGCACACGCTGAAGCGAAGACCTCGGCTGGGGAACCGGGGCGTTGCAAGTTGTAGAAAGTGAGAGCTCTAGGTCGGAAAGAACTGCTCCTCTCTTCACTCATCTTCGCGACTCAGCTCACTTACTTCACTCACTCCTCTCTCCTTCTCCTGATCGGGGAGATGAGAGCCTAGCGTCGAGAGAGTGTGAGAGGTCTTTCGAAAGCTCTATCCCGAGATGGACAAGCCATGAATGTGGATCGGAAGAGATGCATCGGATCAGAGAGCGAGGAGCAGGAGAGAGAGAGTCAGACTCACTCACTCAGAGACGTATCACATTGACGAGAAACTGACTGTACTCGATGCAGAGACGATCAGAGGCAGAGACGAGAACGAGACTGATGAGATCAGACTCACTCTACGGGTCGAGAGAGAGAGAGTCTAAAGGGAGGCAGAAAGGCAGAGAAGGAGACGAGAGCAGGAAATGAGCGAGGCCGGATTGGAGACGGGTCTTTCTCTCTCTCTCTCTCTCTCTCTCTCTTCTCTCTCACTCTCACTCTCTCTCTACTCTCCCTCTCTCTCTTCTCTGTTTCTCTTCTCTCGGTTGATCTCCTCTCTCTCTCTTCATGACATTATTAAAGACTCTTCTCCTCCCCTTGGCATTACTGGGGCAAAAGCGGTGAGAAACAGGAGAGGATGGATAGGGTGAAAAGCACGAGATCAAGGTAAGAAGAGCATGAATCGGTAATAAATTGCTATGGGACTCGAGATGCATGATCTGAGGCAGGGCAGACGCTTCTACTGCTCTGCCTGCATAGATAAGTCATTATGACTTATATCTCGCTCTAACAAAGTGGGCGTGAAAAGAAAAGAAACAAAGATCGGAGAGATACTGATTGCTAACTCTCTGCAGTCTGCAAACGTCTTATGCGAGAACGAGAGAGAAAGACGAAGAGAGAGAGCGAAAGAGAAAGAGAGAATGATCGAGATTCGAGAGTGAGAGAGAGAGATCTCTGAGACGTACTGAGAGAGAGACGATGAGCGAGTCAGAAACCTCTCCAGTACTCGTCTCGACTATACATATCGCGAAGTATTAACAAGAATGTACGACTCTCTAGTGATACCCTCGAAACAACGTCCATCAGTGCGTCCCTATATACATTCAATTGCAAAACCACAATATAAACACCGAATAATGACGAAACAAAAATGTTAAGAAGGAGCTTTAGCACGGCGAAAAGGAAACGTAATGGCCTGCTGCACCTAGATTTATACTCCTGAACATAACATATCAAAGCGAAATCGGAATCTCTGCAGATATAAAAAAACTGTTTATACTTATGTCATACCTCATTCTTCTACATACTATCTACTCACTACATTTCTCTTCACAGATCATCGTCTCACTTCCTTTCTGCATTTGCTTACTCAAACCAAAGTATCTCCTATACTACAAAAAAAAAACAACTTCACAAAACATCACAAAATCGTCTCGCGGACGAGGCAATTCTTCACATTGAAGATCACTAAAGGAAATAACGGAGGTTATTAATCACGAGATTTTCCATCTTACTTTATTTCTCTCTTTGCCGGAATCTCTCTTCTCTCCCACGCTTTCTCTCTCATTCTATCTCTTTCTCTCTATATCTATCGCTCGATGTCTATCTCTCGATGAATAGGTTTAGGATGAAGATTAAGATAAGAGAAATAAAATAAGAAAATAAGAGAAAAGAGAGGAAATCGAAAGAGAGAATGAAACAAAAATATCTAACAGATACCCGCCCTACGCCATCATATCAACGCGAACTTTACCCCCAAAAGGATAAACAGATCACGAAAACTAAAACAAATAACCAACAGCGATTTTAATAAGCGCGGCTGTGCGTTCCCTCCCGCCGGTATTGCACCAGCGACGCGTCTCGAATCGTGTTCGTGGCGAAATCCTTCCTCTTTCCTTGCTGACGCTCTTCTGTGAGGATTTCCGCAGCGCAGGTGGGTATTGTGCGATTTCTCTGTCTGTCTGTCTGTCTGGTTCTCTGTCAGCTTGTTTTCCTGATTGTGTTTTGGTTTGTCTGTTTTTTTTTATCTCTCTCTGTCTCTGTCTCACTCTGTCTCTCTCCCTCTCTCTCTCTCCATCTCTCTCTCTCTCTCTCTCTCTATCTATCTATCTATCTATCTATCTATCTATCTATCTATCTGTCTGTCTATCTATCTAGCTAGCTAGCTAGCTAGCTAGCTCTTTCTCAATCTCTCTCTTTCTCTCTTTCGATTTTTTTATTTTTCCCCTCCTCTCCTTTAGGGCGATCTATCTATCATTCAGACTGGCTACAATTTGATTAGACTACGCATTTTTTCCCCTTTTCATCTCTCTCTCCCTTTCCCTCTCCTCCTCTCTTCCCCTCTCTCTCCCTCTCCCTCCTTCTCCCTCTCCTTCTCTCTCCTCATTTTTTTCTCCGAAATTCATTCATGTTTCACCCCCCAATAACCACATTTCGTCAATACATAATTTTTTTCCTGGCAAGAGAAAAAAAAGCTTCGTGGTAGCATCTGATCAGCCATCAAACGAAGCAAAGAATCGAAGCTCCGAAATCAGCCCTCAAATGACTAGTCTGAGGCTTCACGGGGCTTCGGAATGGCAATCAGCTGGACACGCAAGACTCGCTCGCTTGCCTTATTCGCCCTCTCTTTTCTTTTCCTGTTCTTCTTCGTTTTTTTTATTATTTTTTTTTTTTTTTTTTTACTCATTTTCTTTCTCTTTAGCAATATATATTTCCCTTGTTTTTTATTCTGTTTATTGTTTCTTAGTTTATAGCTTCTTTATCACCATATCTTCTTGTTCCTTCCCTTCCTCCCTTTTTCTTGTTTGTCTCTCCCATCCACCTTTTTTTCCCTCCACCTACTTTCTGTCCCTCCCCTTCCTTTTCTTCATCTCTCTCTCTCTCCCTCTTCTTTCCTCTATCTTCTTCTCACGCAAAGACCACGCCAAATACCCCTACCCTCCCCTACGCCCCCCCCCCCCTTCCTTCCTTCTCTCCCCCTCCCTCCTCCCCCTCCTCCCCCACCCCCTAGCCAACGGTCCTGATTGCATGATCTGGATTTAATCCCTTGTTTGCATGCTACAGATCAGTCATCTACGGTTCTCATGTCGTTTCTCTTGATTTCGGGAATTAATCAAAGTTGGAGAAGAGGAGGAAGAGGGAAGAGAGGGTGGAGAGAGAAGGGGGAGGAGGAGGGGGGAAGGGGGGGAGGGGAGGGGAGGAAAGAGAAGGGAGGAGGAAGAGGGAAGGGAGGTTGAGGAGGAAGTGAGAAGGGGAGAGGAGGGGAGGGAGGAAAGAGAAAGGGGGGGGAAGAAGAGGAGGCGGAGGAGGACAACGAAGACGGCGAAGGAAAGGTAGAGGAGATGTGATAATCATAAAAAGTGATAGAGAGAAGAAAGGAAGAAAAAAAAGCAAAGGAAGGAAGGAAGTGGCGAAGGAGTGGGAGGAAGACGAAAAGGAGAGACACAGGAAGAGAAGAGAAAATTGCAAGTCAGTTTTACCTTTCAGTATTTCGGTGCCTCTGATCAAATAAATGGTTTTGATGTCCAAGCAAAAACGGAAGAGAAAAAAAATCGAATTTGCTGAAGAGAGAGAGGAGGAGGGAGAGAAAGAGAGGAGGAGAGAGAGAGAGAGGGAGGAGTAGGAGAGAGAAGAGAGAGAGAGAGAGGAGGAGAGAGAGAGAGAGGGAGAGAGAGGGAGAAGAGAGAGAGAGAGAGAGAGAGAGAGAGAGAGAGATAAAGAGAGAATGAGATAAACAAACAGAAAAGCAAACACACACACGCACACGACGAGCCAGACAGACAGAGGGAAAGATCGTGCAGAATGCGAAAGAGAGAGGGAGAAAAGGGCGGAGATCCTGCTATAAAGGATCGAATGCCTAGGTCAGAGGAATGCAATTGTCTTTCCGCCCTTATTCTCGCAGGCATTTGTTGCTCCCGATCCCCTTCCGGCCGGCGACCCCGTTTTCTGTTAAGAGGATGTTTATTGCTTGATGTAAACAAAAAAAAAATCTGTAAGAAAAAATGTTGACGCGTTTTTTTTCGTTCGTTTAAAGTTAAATCATTTTCAGGGGATGAATGTTGAGAAAATATGCGCTGCGTATTTCTGTGCTTTTGGGCGTTCATTGTGAATTGTTCCTCGTTCATTTTCGTACTCGGAATTGTCCAAGAAAACAAGTCACAACAATCATATATACATGTACACAGACATTCAACACTATATATAAATTATATATATATATATATATATATATATATATATATATATATATATATATATATTATATATATATATATATTATATATATATAATATGTGTATATATATATATATATATATATATATATATATATATATATATATATAATATATATATATATATATATATATATATATATATATATATATATATATATATATATATATACGCTATTATATAATCTTATAATGTGTGAATATAGATATAGATATAGATACATATGCATATACATGCATATATAATATATATATATATATATATATATATATATATATATATATATATATATATATATATATATATATATATAATATATATATATATATATATATATATATAATATAATAAAACCCTGCAGTGAAACTCTACTGACCCTGAGTTGTAAACGATAATAGAAGAGCCCCCACCCACCCCCACCCACCCCCACCCCCAACCCCTGGCCCTACAGGACACGCGCCTCCCCATGACAGGCTTGACACACCGCGCCCATCATACAAATTGCTGCCTCCTCATCCACCGTCATCCCGGGGGGGGGGGGAGGCCTGGTGCGTTAGAGAAGGAATGGGAGAGAGAGAAAGGGAGTGAAAGGGGTGAGCAAAGAGAGGTAGACAGATTGATAGATAGATAGTGGGAGGGAGGTAGAGAGGAG
>NW_020870974.1:540836-555836 GCF_003789085.1 Penaeus vannamei
TTCCCCTCCTTCCCACTTCCCCCTCCCTCCCCCCTCCTCACTGCCTTCCCTCCCCCTCCTCTCCTCTCTCTCCACCCTTAATCCAGTGTGGTCACGCTATGTTATCTGTTGAAACCTTTGAAGGTTTTCGGGATTTCCGTTGACGAAAGGAGGATGGGGGAAAGGAGAGGAAAAGGGGAAGAGAGAGAAGGACGATACATTTATATAAGTAGGAAGAGAAAGATAGGGTGAAAGAGAGAAAGAGGGAGGGAGAGAGAAAAGAGGAAAGAGAGAGAGAGAGAAGAGAGAGAGAGAAGAGAGAGAGAGAGAGAGAGAGAGAGAGGAGAGAGAGAGAGAGGAGGAGGGAGAGAAGAAAGAAAGAAAGAAAGAAAAGAAGAAAGAAAGAAAGAAAGAAAGAAAGAAAGAGAGAGAGATAGAGAAAGAAAGAGAGGGAGGGGGGGAGAAATAAAGGATAGATAGATGTATGGATAAGAGGGTAAAAAAGTGTATGCATGTATAATACAAAGAAAAAGATAGATAGACAATAGTTAAATAAACAGATAATTGGAGAGAGAGATCGACACATAAATAGATAGAAGGATAGACAGATGCAGAGAATGCGACAGACAGACAAACGCCGGAACGAATTTCAATAGAAAAGGCAAAAACATTCGAGAAAATAAGCATGAACAAGGAAAGGCAAAAAGATAGATTGTTAAATAACAATATTGATTATCTATCAACCAAAACTGTTATTACCCGCAGCCCAGGGAATCTATTTTTATCTTCTGGGAGTTTCATGCGAGGATTTTAGGAAAGAAAAAAAGACAAAGAAAAAGAAGAATAGAGGAGTAAGGGGGAGGAATAACAGGAGCAAAGGTAGACTAATGGAGAGACATAAAACAGAAGAAGGAGAAAGAGAGGGAGAAAGAGAAGGAGAGGGGAAGGGAGAAGGAAATGGGGTGGGAAAGGGAGAGAGAAAGAGCGAGGGAGATGAAGAAAGAGAGATAGAGGCAGATAGATAGAGAGAGAGAGAGAGAAGTAAACACGGAGGAACAAAGAGATAGAGTTAAAGACAAAGACAAGGGTAATGAGGTAAGAGGCTATGGGGGAGGGGAGGAAGGGGTCGAGGGGGGGGGAGTCCAAGTACATAATCTGACAATCTTACTTAAGAATAATTTTCGACCCTCTCATTTCCAACATTATTTTGGCCTGTTATTGATTCGTTAATTGGTCCGACGAGTCAAGTATCACTTAGCTACTGTACTTATAAGAATTCGAGCCAGTCATTACAGGTCACACGAGGTTTATTATGTACCAATATAAGCCCAATTATGCATTGTCTTAACAAGGTAATTAGCTTGCCTCACCATTTAACTGCGGTTTTCAACAGACTCTTACCCAGGACGTCAGATATTAATGGTTGGCTGACAGGCAATGTTACCAACATGGGACACTGATCCCTGGCTGGCAGTGTTGCCAGTTCTGGGGAGCATGACTCATTTATCAAACTTAGTTGTTGAGCACCGGGGTTCTGGCCTCGTAATACATATTCTTTCTAGATATATGTTGTCTTCATTTTCGTTTAATTAAAAACAATCTATTTTGATATAAATCGTTGCATTAAACTTACATACATCTAGCATATTCGCAATAAATATCGCTGTTTTTATCGGCAACTTGATCTCCGAACTGGTAACGACGCAGCACTCTCGTCCTCTGATTCGCTTCCAAGAAGCCATCAACAAGTCACTCTGGATTTTCGCTTAGATTTTGTTCCTCCCGCGCAGTTTTCTTTTTCTTTTTTGTAGTTTTTTTTATCCATCCAACAGTTTGTTTAATTTACTTAGCTTTATTTGTATGTTTGCTTATACATTCACCCTTGTGAGAGAGCAAATGAATGTTTCTGTGTAAGGAGTTTTCTGACAATCAATTACTTTTATCGTATTTTTAGGAAAAACGAATTTTTCTAATTTTCCTGTCTGTCTGTACGCAATCACATGTAATTTTATAATATTCATACAAGCCAAGTCTGCGTGACTATGTTGATGATATTTCGGCGAAACTTCATTGTTGACTGACTTTGAAAAGTAGTTCCCATGACAGTAAATGAAACGTGATGCGCCGGTCCCGTAGATTTATTTAGACTTTGGAGGAAACGAGAATTCTGGAGCGTTTTGAATTATTTACAAGGAGAGAGGCAAAGCGAACAGCTGACTAATATAACATCAATTTAGATATATATAGCAACTTAAACCATATGCCTATAAATAACACCGACCTCACCAAAACAAGTAGAAGGAAGGCCTATAGAAGGCAGAGAAGGTATTTGAGAAAATCTAGCTGGGAGACAGAAAGGCGTAATCTCTGAGAGGAGTTGAAATTAATGACTGCTTCACATGCCAACCTCAGCTTAGGCCCGCGGTGGCGAGGAGGAGGAAGAGGGAGGGGAGGAAGAGGAAGAGAGAGAGGAGGAGGGAGGGAAAGGGGGGAAGAGGGAGGAGAAAGAAGGGAAAGGGGGGGGAAGAGGGGAGGGCAGGGGGTGAGGGGGAGGGACGGGGTGGGAGGAGGCAAGTACCTGGCGCAGGCAATAATGAAGAGAAGATACACAGGTGAGATAACGCATCTGGAGCGGTGATGGTGCGGGGGGGGGGGGGGGAGATTGTTTTCTGATAACTTGGGAAAACAGTTAATCGACCGTAGCTGTTTGTTTTATACCTTGCCTTCTCTTGCGTCGTATGAACCTTTAAAGACTAGAATTTCACTGGCACGGACGCTCACTCACACACATATATGTATATATATGTGTATATATATGTATATATATATATATATATATATATATATATATATATATATATATATATATATATATATATATATATATATATATTGGAAAAATAATCTATGCTGTCCAGAAATTAATAAGGTGGCGTTGGTCTGTGTCTGCTCGTACAGGTAAAGACAAATATATATAATTACATTTCTGTCAGAATTCTTTTTTCTACCTTATTCCGCTACATTCCCTGCCGCCGTGCATGCAACAGAACCCGGCCGCATGCAACAGAACCCGGCCGCATGCAACAGAACCCGGCCGCATGCAACAGAACCCGGCCGCATGCAACAGAACCCGGCCGCATGCAACGGAACCCGGCCGCATGCAACCCGGCCGCATGCAACAGAACCCGGCCGCATGCTGGCAACGGAACCCGGCCGCATGCAACGGAAACGGCGCATGCAACGGAACCCGGCGCAACGGAACCCGGCCGCATGCAACCAATGCCGGCCGCAACGGAATGCAACGGAACCCGGCGCATGCAACGGAACCGGCCGGAACCGGGCCGCATGCAACGGAACCCGCCGCATGCAACGAACCCGGCCGCAACATGCAACGGAACCCGGCCGCATGCAACGGAATGCAACGGAACCGGCCGCATGCAACGGAACGCATGCATGCAACGGAACGCATGCAACGGAAGCGCATGTGCAACGGAACCCGGCCGCATGCAACGGAAGCATGCAACGGAACCCGGCCGCATGCAACGGAACCCGGCCGCATCATGGAACCCGGCCGCATGGACCCGGCCGCATGCATGTGACCAGCCTCGTGCAGCAGAGCGCGCGCTGGCTCGGGGGATGAAGCCCTGGGAGAGGCAGCATCCAGCTTCTTTTCGCTGATGGATGCTAGGATGGCGTAGGCGCCGTCAGGAAGGAGTTAGGGAGGTAATGCTTCTAGATTGATGGCTTGTGCGTGAGTTGAGGAAGATACCCTCCCTCCCCCTCCCCCCCTCTCCTCCTCTTCTTCTCCTTCCTTTACTTATTCTTTCTTAGGAATGTATGAAAAGAAGGGGGAATATTCTCAAAAGAACGAAAATGTACGTAGTGTTTCATACCTCCGTTTTTTTTTTCTCTCTCTTTTTTTTTTTTTTTTTTTTTTTTTTTTTTTTCTTTTTTGTCAGTTAATTATTCTCTCCTCTCACACCCCCCCCCCCCGCCCAAGAAAAAAAACTATAACAATAATGATAATAATAACTCTTTCCTTTCTTCTTTTTTCTTTTTTTTCAGTTTTATAATTCGAAGCGACTCCCTCCTTCGTCCGCCCTTCCCTCTTCTTAATATTTCACATATAATCCAAATATGTCTGGGGAAAAAAATGTTGTACGGAAATCTATGGCCGCTAATTATAATATATTACAGGTATGGAAGCTTTCGAAAATTAGATTGGGTGCGGGTAGTGGGGAGGGGAGAGCACAGGGAGTGGGGAGGGGAGAGCACAAGGAGTGGGGAGGGAAGGGCACAGGGAGTGGGGAGGCAAGGGCACAGGAAGTCGGGAGAGAAGAGCACAGGGAGTGGACAGGTGAGAACACAAGGAGTGGGGAATGGAGAACACAGGAAGTGGGGAGGGGAGCGCACAGGGAGTGGGGAGAGAATGCCGGATTTGCCTGTTTCTAATCTTATCTTGGAGGGGAGAATTCGTGAGAGAAGACGCAGAGGGGAGCGAAAGAAGAGAGGAAAAGAGAAAGGTGATAATTATACGAACAGAAAAAGAACAGGCTGCAGAATTATGTTTTTTAATTTTGGCTTTCGATTTTCCCTTATTTTCAGGCCTTCGTTTTTTTAGTTTTTTTCTTTTCTTTTTTTCATTATCGCATCTCCGTTTCGCCTTCACCTCCTTTTCTCTCTTTTTAGTTTCTTTCTAACTCTTTTATTATACTTTTTTTCTTCTCGTTCTCTTCCTTCCCCTTTTTCTCTCCCTTCTTTTCTTCATTTGCTTCCTCGGTCTCCTTCTCCTCCTTTTTCTTCTTTTTTATCTTTATTTTCCTCTTTTTCTCCCTTTAATTCTCATCCTCTCCTCCTCTTCCTACTCTCCTTCTCACCCTCCTCCTCCTCCTCCTCCTCTCTCATCCCTCTCTCCTCCTCTCCTCTCCTCCACCTCCTCCTCCTCTCCTTCTCCCCCTCTCCTCCTCCTTCTCTCCTCCTCCTCTCCTCCACTCTCCCTCCTCTCCTCTCCTCCTCCTCTCTCCCTCTCCTCCTCCTTCCTTCTCATTCTCCCCTCGACCTCTCCCTCCTCCTCCTCCTCCTCTCCTCCTTCTCCACCCCTCTCCTCTCTCCACCCCCCTCCCTCCTCCTCCTCCCCTCTTTTCATCTGCATTCACAGACTATCCGCACTCTATGGGCCACTCAACGAGCCTTTGTGTCGCCTACGCTCACTCCCGGGCCCCCTATTGTATGGGCACGCGGCTCACACGTGGAATCCCATAGTGCTGGTCACGTGGTCGGGGATCGCTCATGTGTACGTGTGCGTGTGTGTCCCTGGTGTCCCTAATCCGGAGATTTTCTAACTCCCTGTCCAATTATCATGAGTGTGTGGTTAACATCTGGTATGCGGCGCTCACTTTTTAAGTCTGTCTGTCTGTCTGACTGTCTGGCCCCGTTTGCTTGTTTGTCTGTTTGTCTGTCTATCTGTCTTTTTTCTGTATTGCAACAGCCTCCCCTCCCCTTCCTCTTTCTCTTTTCTCTATACTCCTCCTTTTTCCGTTTCCTCCTGTTCCCTCCTCTTTTCCTATTCTTCCTCATCCTCTTCCTTCTCATTCTACATTTCCATGTCCTCCTTCCCTCTCCTTCCAGCAGGTGTCAGTCCGTCTCCTCCTCTCTCTCTCTCTCTCTCTCTCTCTCTCTCTCTCTCTCTCTCTCCCTCTCTCTCTCTCTCTTCTCTCTCTCTCTCTCTCTCTCTCTCTTCTCTCTCCTCTCTCTCTCCTTTTCCTCCTGTTCCTCTCATCTGCATTTTTCCATTTTCTCCTTCCCTCTTCTTCCAGCAGGTTGTCAGCCCTCTCTCTCTCCTCCTTCCCCTCGTCCTTCCATCCTGCCCTTAAATCATGCTGTTGGACACCTTGTCCCCCTTGGCTTCCCTCAAGTCTGTGTATCTCCCCTCATTCAACTACTCTCCCCCTCTCCCTCCCTCTCCCTCTCCCCTCTCCCCTAACCCTCTTTCCCTCTCCGCCTTCCCCTCCCGCCTCCCGCCTCTCCTTTCTCCCCGGTTCCCTCTCTTGCCTCCCCCTCTCCACTCTTCTCCTCTCCGCCCCCTCCCTTCCCGCCTCTCCCCCTCTTCCGCCTCCCCTCTCCCCTGCTTGCTTCCCTACTCTCGTCTCTCATTGCCACCCTCATGCCTTCCCTCTCCTTTTAATCCTTCTCCCCTCCTCTCCCCTCTTCTTATTTGTACGTAAACGCTTACACCTGCTCCTTATTTACCGTATTCTTCTCTACTTTTTTCTGATGCTCTCTCTCTCTCTCTTCTCTCTCTCTCTCCTCTTCCTCCCTCCCTCTCTCTCATCTCTCTCTCTCTCTCTCTCTCTTCTCTCCTCTCTTCTCTCTCTTTCTTCCTAATCTATCTGCTCTATCTATCGATCTATCTATCTATCGATCTATATCTATCTCTCATCTCTCTTCTCTCTCTTTTCTTTCTCTTCCCCCCCCCATCTCTCTCTCTCTCTCTTCCTTTTTTTTCTTTCTCTTTCTCTCCACTCCTCTCTCCTCCCCTTCTCTCTCTCTCTCTCTCTCTCTCTCTCTCTCTCTCTCTCTCTCTCTCTTCTCTCTCTCTCTCTTCTCTCTCTCTCTCTCTCTCTCTCTCTCTCTCTCTCTTGTGTCTCTCCATTTCCCCTTTCTCTCATTTCCCCCCTCTCTCTCTTTTCACTCTCCTCAACCCTCTATCTCTCTCTCTCTCTCTCTCCCCCCTCTCCATCCTCCATACCCTCCCCTTTTCTCTCTGTCTCCTTCTCAAATGCAAAGGGAAGAAGGAGGAGGAAGATAAGAAAGAGGAGGCAAGAATGAAAGAGAATTGTTCCTTTGCAAACTTACCAGTCTGGGGAAGGGAGGGGGGGGGAATTCCCCGAAGGGAATAAAAACACCAAGATTAAAAAAGGGAGCGGGGAGGAGGGGGAGGAGGGGAGTGGAGTAGGAGGAGGAACGGTTAGTAGAAGAGGGAGGAAGGAAGGGTAAAGTTGGAGGAGAAGAGAAAAAGAGGGAAGAAGGGGAAAAGGGGAGAAGAGGAGGAAGAAGGAGGAGGAGGAAGAGAAAGAAGAAGAGAAGAAATAGAGGGAAGGATCCTATTCTGCAAGGTAATGGACCTTCCAAACACCCTTCCCGCCTCACCCCCTTCTCCCACTCCTCCCCATCTCCCTCTACCTCCTCCCCCCTCTTCCTCCCTCCCCCTCTTACAGCTTACTCTCGTTGCCTCTGTAAACAATGCATTTCTTTGCTCCTTGTTGACAGCCTTATGAGGTATTTTTTGTCTTGGGGTTGACTTAAAGGGGTTGGGGGAGGATGGGGGTTGAAGGGGGAGTTGAAAAAAGGGGTGAGGGGTTGGGCGGGGGGGGTAGGCTTGGGAGGGAGGGAGAGGGGTGGGAGGGGAGAAATTATTCATAATTCTTGCTTTATTCTTCCTCTTTCTCAGGTTTCTCCTTTGTCTGAAAGTTGGTTTTCAGATCTATCCCATTGTTTTCTCATTTTTGAGATAACGGCTTCATTAATGCATAAAATAAAGATTTTTATAAACGTTTTTTTTTTTCTTTATGAAGAGTACTGAGGATAAACGCCTTTAAATAATGCAAGAATAATGGTGCAGAGTAAATGAATTTGACTCCTAGGTACTCTTGTCGTAAAGATAAGAATTCTCTCATTGCTTATCATAATCTGTTTTCTGGCTTATTTTTTGTTGTTGTTTAGTTTTGTTTTTTGTTTGTCCTGCGAGGATTTTTAATACTTTTTTATTTGTATTTTTCCTCTTGTATTACCTATGCTCCGTCTCCTTCCTCATCTCTTTCCTTCCTCTCTTTCTCTTTACTCTTCTTTCTTCTCTCCCTCTTTCCTTCGTCTCATCTTCCTCTCTCTCTCTCGCTCAAGAATAAGACAAGAGTGCTTAAGAAATATGAAGAAGAAGGAGACGAAGACAAAAAAAAGCGATCGTGCTTGGGAGATGAAATTCTCACGGGGGGGCGGTCTGTCCGAGCGAACAGCCAATCAACGTCAAGTCCAATTACCAGGAGGGCCGTGAGAGGCGGAGAGGGGGCGGGGGAGGGGCCAAAGGAAGGGGAAGGGGGGGGGATGGAGGAGGGGGTAGGAGGAAGGGAAGGGGGGGACGGAGGAGAGGGAAGGGGGGACTGGAGGAGGGGGTCGTAGGAAGGGGAGGGGGAGGGAGACAGGAGGAGGAAGGTGAACAGTAAGGGGTCGAAGGAGGGGGAAGGGGGAGGGAAGAGAAGGGGGGCGACCAGGAGAGAGGATGAAGGAGTGCCAGTGAAAGGGGGGGGGTAGACCAAAAGGCCAGGGGAGGAGGGGGCAAGCGAAAGTGCCAGACGAAAGGGGGAAAGGGTTAGAACGAAGGGAAAAGGTAGAGGCTAGAGGAGGGAAAACAGGGGAGAGGTAGGAGGGGGAGGGCGAGAGGGAGAGCCGAGGGAGGAGAGGGAGACAATGGAGAGGGGGGAGTGTGGGAGGAGCAGTGTGGGGGAGATGAAGGAGAGGTTAAGTGGGCAGTGCGTCCCGAGAATTTAAAAGAGGAGGGTGGGCGTGTACGTGTATTTCTAGAGATTTAAAAGAGGAGACAAGAGAATGGAGAGGGAGGAGAGATAAACAAACAAACAAAAAATCCATAAACATTTTAAAACTGGATAACGAGAGATGAAAGAAAAATCAACAACCGAAATTTCTCACTCCTTATTCCTACTCCTCCTCCTCCTCCTCTTCCCCATCTCCACAGCCTTCCTTCCTCTTCCACCTCCACTTCCATCTCCACCTCCACTATTGCCCACCTCCACGCGCCCCCCTCCCTCCCCCTCCACCTCCTCCACCCCCCCCCCCCCCCACCTCCACCGCCACCCCACCTCATCCTCCCCCCTTCCTCACCGCCCCCCCCTTCCTCCTCCACCTCCGCCCCCCCTCTCCTCCTCCTCCTCCATTCTTCTTCGTGGATGGAGGGTCGATTCCCACAAGGACAAGTAGAGGATTCGCAGTGGATGTAAATGTGGATGCAGATGTCGGGCGAGTGGGAGCTGGATGTTTACGTGACTGGGGAAAGGTGGAGGGCGGAGAGAGGTGAGCGAGGTCACAGGGGTGGAGGGAGGTGGAAGAAGGAGGAGGAGGAGGGAGGAGGAGGAGGAGGAGGGGAGGCGGTAAGAGGAGGGGGAGGTGGAGGTTAGTGGAGGTGGAGGTGGAAGAGTAGGGGGGATTTAGGAGGGGGAGGAGGAGGAGAAGGAGGAGAGGAGAGAGGAGAGGACAGACAGACCAGACAGACAGAAGGAGAGAGAGAGAGAGAGACGAGATAGAAGAGACAGAGAAGGGAGAGAGGAGAGACGGAGAGACGAGGAGAACGAGAGAGAGAGAGAAAGAGAGAGAGAGGACAGAAGACTAGAGCGGAGAGACGAGAGAGAGAGAGAGAGAGAGACAGAGAAGAGAGAGAGAGAGAGAGAGAGAGAGAGAGAGAGAGAGAGAGGAGAGAAGAGAGAGAGACGAGAGAGAGAGAGAGATGAGAAGCGAGAGAGAGAGATGAGAGGAGAAGGAGAGAGAGAGAGAGAGTATATTGGAAGCCAATGTTAGCTGTTGCGACATGCCACTGCACCACCCTCGACAGTGTTGCCAAAGACACAGGAGGCATCCAGGCCCCGTTTCGCATTTTCCGAATCAATTTTTACCGTCCTTGGAGGAGCGATTCGCTAGCCCAATGGCTCCCGCTCTCTCCACATGAGCTGAGAGGCATACTGGCGCTTCCAAGCACCGGTCAGCGCGTCAGAATTCTTCGGGAAATCGTGGCTGCATTCGGGCCGCGGGTGGCCGCCCGGGGAACGGGGCGCCGTCGCTTGATCAAAACGGACGGGCTCGACTCGATTAGAATTACTCAAACAAGGTGCGTTTCCTTCGGTTTTTGCGGCTTAAAAGGGGAATTTCCAAAGAGGAAAAAGCACGTGACTGAGTACGTTTAGAAGCACAGACATCTGCTCGCTAATGCAATGAAAAGCACAAGCGGACACACACACACAGACATACACACGCACATACACACACATACACACACATACACACACACGCACACACTCACACACAAATATATATACATAGATAGATAGATAGATAGATATAGATACAGATACAAATGATGCAGTTTTTCGTTAATCAAATAAAAACAATAAGGAGCCCTCCGAAGCCCCGCCTCTGCCTCTCAGCCGAGAGCGCAACCGCTCCCGGAGCCATCACGCCTTTTCCTCCGAGGTCGCACGCGGCGTGAAGGGCGGTTACACTTCATTAAGTTAATCTGGAGTCCAACCGCTGATTAATTAAACGCATCAGAGCAGCGAGGTCGCGATCGGAAACGGAATTAGGCTGTGCGCGTGTTAATATGCGTCTGTGTGTTTGTACATATATGCATATATTACTTGTATATGCGTGGATGTCGCTGTCTCTATATATGTACGTATATATATCTAGCTGTGTGTGTGTGTGTGGTGTGTGTGGTGTGTGTGTGTGTTGTGGTGTGTGTGTGTGTGTCGTTGTGTGTGTGTGTGTGTGTGTGTGTGTGGTGTGTGTGTGGATGTGTGTGTGTGTGTGTGTGTGTGTGGTGTGTAGTGGTGTGTGTGTGTTGTGTGTGTGTGTGTGTGTGTGTGTGTGTGTGTGATAAAAAAACTATCACAATTATATCTCACAAAAAAAAAAAACTTTTCCTTCCCTCCCAATCTCAACCCTTCCTGACCCCCCCTAGTCTTCCTCCCCCCTCCCTCCCTCCCTCTCCGCTGCCCTTAAACAGTCTCCTTGAGAGAGATGTCGGAGAGACTGAGAGACTTAAAGGTGAGAAGACCTAAGGACATGTATAATCGAGGAAGGGAGCAGAGAGGAGGGAGAGAAGAAGGAGACAGGGAGAGAGAGACAGGTGGGGAAGGAAAGATAGATAGAGTAGAGAGAGATGAGAGTGGAGAGAGAGAGGAAACGATGGAGAGACGACAGGGGAGAGAGAGAGGGAGAGAGCGGGTGACGGCGACTGAGCATCTGCCCAGAGATTCGTCGTAGTTTCTCTCGGATTGATGAGTCGTGTGCAAGGGACAGTTAGGGCTGCTGCGAGCCTGATGACGTCGGAGCGAGCGGAGAGGATGGTCGATCGATGACATGAACGAGACGAGGAGAGAAGCGGCGCAGGACGGTAGGTCGACTGGACGGCGAGCGCGCAGGCAAGTCTGGACGCCCGGGAGGAGGTGACGACACCAGGCTCTGGCAAGAGGGATGAGAGGGGAGAGAGGATGAAACTGCTCCGTGCATAGCGACAAAAGGGCAGGGGAGGGCGACTAAGGCGAACAATATAATCCATGGAAGAGGAGGGCGGTAAATAACATAGACGGGAAGAGGGTCTACGACTCCAGTATCAGTGGGAAGTACGACGATAGGAGTCGAGAGAGCAGGTCCCGTCGATCCAGATGCATGGACAGAGCAGATCAGAGAGGCGGGGGAAAGAGGAGAGGGAAAGAGCGAGATACCGATAGGAGTAGATCAGAGCTAGAAGTAAAGAAGGAGAGAGAGAGGACGCGCGGTTCCAGACCCGTCAGTGTGCTGGACGACGAACGCGGGATCACTGCGGGGACATGTAGCTTGTGGGACGCGGGGTATATGGAAGAGCAGGTGAGTAAGGAACGATGCGTAGAGAGAGCGACGAGGAGCTAGAGAGAGAGAGGTGATGAGAGAGAGAGAAGAGGAGAGAGACGCACCGTGACGGCGAGACTACAGGCTGTAAGGAGGTCGTGCAGCTGAGAGCGAGACCGGGTGCCCACCTGGCGGGCAGATAAAGGGGACGAGACGGATCGAGAGAGCAGAGAGAGAAGAGAAGAGAGAGGAACGAGAGAGTAGAGACGAGGACAGGAGAGAGTAGAAGAAGCAAGAAAAGAATGTATCCGTACAAAAATAGAGTAGATCTCACCTGGAGGAGTTAAAGAATGAGTACAAGAAGTTTTGTATGATACTTCTCTGTTTCTGTAGAGATCAAAAGACGAGAACGATAAGGGAGACGAGAGAGCGACGTCGAGGGTGAGGGAGATGACGAAGCGAGAGGAGAAAGAGAGGCAGTGAAGGGGGAGGAAGAAATAGGAGGTTATGATATGAAGACGAAGAAGAGGCAGATGAGAAAGATTGGGGGTACCGCAGAACATGAGGATGACGTGCGACGGAGAGGACGAGGGGGAGAAGCAAAGAGAGAGAAAAAGAGGAGACAGGCTATGGGGTGAGAGAGAATGAGCACACAGTAGAGAGAGAGACATACTATGAACAGACAGAGGAGATGAGGAGTGGGGGGGGAGAATGAAATAATGTATGATGAGATTGTGTGTGATTGTGTGGGCTGCGAGAAGAAATCAAATAGAGAGAGAAAGGAGAGAAGAGAAGATAGATGGAGACGAAAAAAGAAAAAGGAAAGTACGACAAAGACGGGCATGGGGACACAAGCCATTTGGGAAATCATCAACTCTAGTAAACAGGCCAAGAAACGGGAGATTTTAATGAGAAGGGGCTTTCAGGAATCATCCTTTCTTCACTTGTCCTCGACAGCTTTGTCGTCTCCTTCCTGCGTCGACTCTGTGGCTTGTTAGTTGCGTTCGTGTTTTTCTATTTCCTCTCTCTCTAGTACTCTCTGTTCTCTCTCTTCTCTCTCTCTCCTCTCTCGTCGCTCTCGATCTCACTCTCCCACCCCCTCCCTTCCTTCTCCCTTTCTCTCTCCCGCACTCCCCCTCTCGGCCATCCTCTCTCTAGTCTGTCTCTCTCTCGTCCTCTCACTCCCCCCCTCTCATCTCTCTTCTCTCTCTTCCCCCCCTTCCCCCCCCCGTTTTTCTTGGCTTCTTTCTCCCTCTTTCTTTCTCTCCTCTCTTGCTCTCTCGTCTCTCTCTCTCTCTCTCTCTCTCCTCTCTTCTCTCTCTCTCTCTCTCTCTCTTCTCTCTACCTCTTCTTCTCTCTTCTCTGTTCTCTCCTCTCTCACTCCCCTCCCCCTCGTCTCTCTCTCTTTTCTCGTCTCTTCCCCCCGCCCCTCCGCACCCCTCACCACCCCCTGTCTACTTTCTCTCTCTGCTCTCTTGGTGCTGACCTGCCTGTGCTGCTGCTGCGTCGTCTCTCGTGGCGTGGCTCTCTCTTCTCTCTCTCTTCTCTCCTCTCTCTCTCTCTCTCTCGTCTCTCTCTTCTCTCTCTCTCGTCTCTCTCTCTCTCTCTTCTCTCTCTCCTTCTCGTCTCTTCTCTCTTCTCGTTTCTAACTCCGCCTCATCTTCTTTCCAAAAGATCGACCCGCCAGGAATTTTGCCCCCCGGATCGGAGAAAACCGGTTGAACAATATAGATTAAGTGAGCGCATTTAACTCAAAAGCCCCGTTACGGTTCGCCAGTTCATAGACATCGAACTCGGAATCTCCACAACAATCCAGGACCAATTTTCTTCTCCGTGTCCTAGTCCGCCGTCCCCTTTTCCGCCCTTTCTGCCTGCTATTTTCTCTTTCTCCTTTCTCCCGCTGGATACTGGTATTTTTCTTTTCTTTCGTGACTCTTTCTTTCTTTTACGTTGTGTTCGTTCTCTTTCTCTCTTTCTCCTCGCCCTACTCTCTCTCTCTCTCTCTCTTCCTCTCTCCCCCCCCCCCCGTCTCTCTCTCGTCTTCTCCTCTCCTCCTCTCATCTTCATCTCCCTCTCCCCTTACTCTTCTCCTTTTCACTCATTTCACGTCCACTTCCTATCTCATTTGCCTCTTCTTCCCTTCTCCACTTCGCTCTATTTTCTTCTTCTTCGCCCTTCCACCCTTCTCCCTACTGCCTTCGATTTCTCTCCTCTTACATTCCCTGTTCTCTTCCTTCCTTCCCCTCATTCTCTCTCTCTCTTCACTCTTTTCCCCTCTTTCGTATTTTCCCCCCCTCTTCTGCTTTCGTCTATTCTTCTCTTTTATCTTGCTTTCTGCTCTTTGGCGAGATATCCTGCTTTATCCCTCTTCCAATGCATACTTCAACATAATGTGTGCCACTTCTTACAATCCCGTAAGTCTATTCAAATGGACTGATGACGTCACATCGAGATAAGTAATGGGACTATAATGCAACATCATTTGGTGCATAATTTCTACTCACAGGCATTGTCTTCGCATTCAGCTTTGAACTGGCGTCGGCGAACTCGGGTCGCGACCTGGAATATGATCAAAATCGTTAGTTGTTCTATTATCCAATTATACATGATGAGTATATCATAAGTATAAGAAAGATGAGAGATAGAGTTGGCAGGTGAAGGCAAATGGGATGAAGACCAGCCACGGCAATAATCATCAGATAATAAGAAAAAACATGTCAATCAATTGTCGCATTAGTCATTATCATTTTATTAATAATAATACTATTACTATAATTGTAATTATTATCCTTGCTATTACTATCATTATTCATCTTACAATTATCATCCTTGCACGATTATTTTTCACAATATGTTATCTCTCTTATTAGCATAGGAGATAATCATTATGTTATTACTCAATAATTGCCTAGCATGCCGCATACTACACACTATTAAACGTGGTATCCCAGATCCATACGAATAGTCTCCCACAAAATTAAATGGAACAGTGAATAAACAAGAAAGAAGTACACACAAAGGAAAAAGAAGAGAGAGACAGTCTGTATGTGTCGTGAAAACAGCACACACACACACACAGCACAAGAGGAGAGAGAGTCGATGAGAAGAGAGAAGAGAAGACGAGAGACGAATCGAGAGAGAGGAGAAGAGACGAGACTCGAGAGAGAGAGAGAGAGGAGAGCGCGAGCAAGAGGACGAAGAGTGATGAGAGGAGGAGAGAGAGAGACGATGGAGAGGGAGAGACGAGAGAGAGAGAGAGAGAGAGAGAGAGAAAAAAGAGAGAGCAAAGAAAAGAGAGGGAAGAGAGAAGAAAAGAAAACAAAGGATAGAAGAGAGGAAAAAAGGAGAAAACAAGAAAGAACCAATTACAGATTTTTTCCGACGCTTTTCCTCCCAACTTTAACCAGGCGT
>NW_020870974.1:563336-565836 GCF_003789085.1 Penaeus vannamei
CGAATAACACACATAACAAGCAACAACACACACACACACAAACACAACCAAAACAGCCACATCATTCTAATCAAACATTAGGCCGTGCAAAAATAAGGAAAATACAATAAATAAAATAAAATAAAATAAGGAAAATACAATAAATAAAATAAAATAAAATAAGGAAAATACAATAAATAAAATAAAATAAAATAAGGAAAATACAATAAAAATATTACATAAAATAAGGGAGTCTTTACACCGCACCTCACCTTCCCATCTACTTGACCCGGAAAAATGAAAACTTTTCTTTAGGCGAACTCAGAAAATACTTATTTCGTCGTCAGGATCTCTAAGGTAGATTAAGAAGCAAAGGGGGGTAAACATCTGAAAGCTTTGGGAGAGTAAGATAGAAATTAAGAGTTAGAGTAACTTGTATAGAAATAGAGGGTAAATATTTAAGGTTTCTAAGTACTAGAATGTGAAAGGTTGTTTGCAGAAGAGAACGAATGTACAAAAAACTCGTCAGAAGGAGCATATATATATATATTATATATATATATATATTATATATATATATATATATATATATATATATATATATATATATATATATGGTTTACATATAAGATTTTGAAAAATGTTAATAGGGCGTGTGAATATATGTATTTAAGAAACTGCGTGCGTGTTGGTATAATTTTGTGTATAAGCGTTGGCGTATGTGTGTCTGTATGTGTGTGTGTGCGTAGATGAGTAATTTATGGGTAGAGATTTTGAAGGGAGTTTATAATTGTGTCTGTATGTGTGTATGTGCGTAGACAAGTAATTTATGGATAGGTATTTTGAGGGAAGTTTCCGGATTTTTAGCACTGTGTTTGAAATTAAAATGGAAACCCCTTGTAGAGAAAGTTTGAGTTACCCCACAGAGTGGATGCGAGTAGGCACTTGTAGTTGTAACTATTGCATACATACATTACCATATATAGTCTATCTATTTCTCAGTCAGTCTATCTATTTATTTATCAATCTGTCTACCTATATCTCTATCTATCTCTTTTTCTATCTCTCTACCCGTATGTATGTGTGTGTGTGTGTGTGTGTGTGTGTTATATACATACATATATACATATATATCATTATTTAAGTATCAATTTATATGTACATTCATCGGTTCTGTCTATCTATCTACCAGTCTACACACACACACACACACACACACACACACACACACACACACACACACACACACACATCACACACACAACACAAGGGTGTACTATGTCACATAATTGCCTGTATGTAAGTGCCTTCCTGTGTCCCTGCAAACTCAATCACACATGCCGTAGTACCGCCACTGAATTAATGCATCAAGGTAGAATTATTAGTTCGAGGACGACATCAACGGCTGAACTTGGGAGGCTGAACCACCGGGAGGCTTATGGAATCCAAGGCCTATTAAGACTGCTTTGATGAAGGCAAATTTCTGTTCATAAGCTCCATCTGTCCTGTCTTTGTTATTGCTGATATTACTGCCATTATGATTATTGCTGTTGTTGGTGTTGCTCTTATAATGGCTAGTGTAATGGGTGATAGGGATAAGGGTTATTATCTTTGTTGTTATTGATGTTGTTGTCCTTGTTGTTATTGTTATCATCATTTTATTGTGGTTATTATTATTATTGTCATTATCACTTGTTATAGTTATCATCACTATTATTTTTGTTATCATTGTTTTCATTGTTATTCTTATCATTATTTCATATTGTCTATCATTATTATTTTTACTATGGTTGCAGATATCATGATTATTATGATTAATACTATCAACATTATCATTATCATCAGTATTATAAATAATCATGAAAAGTAAATTTATTAGGAATAAAATATTGTAATATACAATAAAAAAAAAAAGTATAAAGGAAAGACGATAAAAATACTAAAAGTTTCTTGAAAGTTGAGAAAGTCTGCTTCACCCGGTAAAGGACCAGCACCTCACCTCCACGCAGAGAACGTCCGAATGTTAAGGCAAAGATAATTATTACTCGACCAAGAGAGAACCCGATGATGTTATTAAGAGAAATCGAAAAGAAGGAAGAAGATAATGATAAAGATATATTGTAAATAAGATGTATCAGAAAACGAAAACGGAATGAGAGAATAAGATAAAGAAAGAAGAAAGCAAAGAAGAACCCCCCGAAAGAAGGAAGCAGAGGAGAGGGATGATCGACAGGGGAAAATGAAGAAAGGAAATAACACACACGACGAAAATGAAGGTGAGAGAGAAAGGAGAAGATGAATGAACAGACGCACAGTCTTGTCGGTACCACGAGACGTTACAAAGCGGTTAGTTTCCTTCTCTCAGACTGAAGAGGAAGGGAAAGACTAAAAAAAGGTCTGGGGGAAAGTTAAAACATATGACGTCATATGTGTGACGTCACTTCTACGGAAGTCTATCTGAATACATGAGTATCTGTGAGTCATAGAGATTTATAAATACGATAGTGGTAGCTGGAGCAGC
>NW_020870974.1:580836-586591 GCF_003789085.1 Penaeus vannamei
GAGGAGGAGGGGAGAGGGAGAGAGAGAGAGAGAGAGAGAGAGAGAGAGAGAGAGAGAGAGAGAGAGAGAGAGAGAAGAGAGAAGAGCAGAGGAGAGAGAGGGAGAGAGAGAGAGAGAGAGAGAGAGGGAGAGAGAGAGAGAGAGAGAGAGAGAGAGAGAGAGAGAGAGAGAGAGAGAGAGAGAGAGAGAGAGAGAGAGAGAGAGAGAGAGAGAGAGAGAGAGAAGGGGGGAGAAGAGAGAGATAATAGAGAAAGAGAGAGACATAGAAAGAGACAGAAAGAGTGAGTTTGACAGACAGACAGAGCCAGAGAGATAGACAGACATAGAGAAAGAGAGAGAGAAAGCAAGAAAAAAATGAGAGCAGACCAAGAGTTGGGGAGAGAGAGAGAGAGAGAGAGAGAGAGAGAGAGAGAGAGAGAGAGAGAGGAGAGAGAGAGAGAGAGAGAGAGAGAGAGAGAGAGAGAGAGAGAGAGAGAGAGAGAGAGAGAGAGAGAGAGAGAGAGAGAGAGAGAGAGAGAGAGAGTGACAGAGACAAAGACAGAGACAGAGAGAGAGAGAGAGAATGACAGAGACAGAGAGAGAGAGAGAGAGAGAGAGAATGAGACCGCACCCAGCAGAGTGGCAGCCCCGTTCGAGAGCTTCAATTAGCACTGAGATTACCATAGCGAGCGTGAGCCCAGAAACTTACCATTGGCTTTTCTTTCCTCTTGCATAGCGGGCTAAATCTCGCTCATTTTGTAGCGGCGATCTAAATGCTAAAGGCTCTTGGGGGAATTTTAATGTGCGGCTGTGGTTTCCTTTTTTTTTTTTTTTTTTAGTGGGGGGGGGGAGGGGGTGGGGGAGGGGCGGATGGCCATATAAGGGGAACTTGTGTTTAACGTTTTTTTTTTTTTTTTTTTTTTTTTTTCCTTATTTGTCGTATTTGTGTTGCTGCGGTGTCTTTTCTTTTTTTTCTTTTCTTTTCTTTTCTTTTTTTTCTTTCTTTTTTTTTTCTTTTCTTTTTTGATGTGTAGGTCAGGAGGGAGAGGAATGGAATGAACATACTTTTGATGGTGATTGTAGTAAGATAACAACAAAGCAGCAAGAGCTAGAACAATAAAATGATAATTAATGATAATTATAATATTGATGATGATGATAATGATATGATATGATGATATGATGATAATAATAATGTTGTAATGATGAGGATGGTAGTACTATTTCTATTACTACTACTACTGTTACTACTATTATTACTATTACTGCTATTACTACTATTACAACTTCAACCAATGATAATACGAATAACAATAACAACAAATTATGAATGATATGATAATGACAATAATAAATAATAATATAATAATAATATCAATAATAATAATAATAATAATAATAATAATAATAATAATATTAAATAATAATAATAATAATAACAATATAATAATAACATAATAACAATAATATAACGAATAACAGTATAACAATGACAATATAATAACAATAAAAATAATAATAATAAATATCAATGATAATGATATTATAAACAAACATCACATCAAACCAACAGCAAAACATAAGTTCATCAAAAACCCTCACGCTCAATCCCGCAAAACTTAAAAGCTGGCGTTAATACCCTGTATATCGCACCTCTCCCCCCCCCTCCCCCCCCTCCCCCATTAACCGAACTTCGTATGCATAAAAAAAAAAATGTGATCAGCATCCGGTTCTATCCTATTCAGAGTGCATTTGCTAAATAGTGCAGAGAGCAGACTGGATCCAGAAATTCTCGTTATATGCAAATTTTCTGATTCTTTCCAATTTTTTTTTTCTCTATCTTTTTTTTTTTTCTCTTTCGTTTGCCATTTGCACTTTGAGAGGATGAGGACGTTTAGTATTCAGAGGTATTCCGTTTGTCTGTTGGTTTTCCAGTCTGTCTGTTTGTCTGTCTGTCTACCCGTTTATCTCTCTATTAATCTGTGCCAATCTGTATATCTATATATTTATAACTATCTCTCTATCTATCGGTATATCTATTTAGCTGCCTATCTATCCGTCTACTTATCTAATTATCTATCTATCTCTGTATTTATCATTTTATCTATCTCTGTATTTATTATTCTATCTATCTCTTTACGTATCACTATATATACTTTTCTATCTATCAGAGTATAAACCTCTCTGTTTATCAATCCATCTACCTCTTTATCAATCAGTTTATTTACCTCTCTGTCTATCTATCTCTCTATCAGTCTATCTACCTTCATATCTATCAGTCTACATGTCTATCTATCAGTCTATCTCTATCTCTATCAAGTAGTCTATCTACCTCTCTATCTGTCAGTCTATCAATTAATTCTAATCTGAAGTGCCATTGTCCTCATTATCATCATCATCACCAACACCCTCATTATAACACCATTACCCTCACCACATCATCGTTTGGTCAACATCGTCAAAAGACATCATTATCGACAATTTGCATATTGTAGTAATACGGGCATAATTGTTTCGCGAGCATAATATCAACACAATTAATGGCACTAATAATAATAATATCCATTCCTAAAAATGCGTAATCAATATACAAAATAATTGCAATAACAATCGCAGCACCATTTACACTGTAGCTGTAACTCTATGAACATGGAACAATCACCAGATTAAAATATAATTTGATGAATCATGAATGGATTTTATATTGCGTGATAAAGCAATATTTTACAAGTTCTGAATAAACCTTATGATTGCACTTTAGAGTCAAAAAAAGGCCATGATACAGTTGAAATATTTTGTGATTACAGTTGAGCTTTCAAGACTTTAAAAGGATAGGAATAATAGTATGAGGAATGATAGGAATGATGATTAGAGGAGGAGGAAGAAGAAAAAGGAAGAGGAGAAGAAGAAAGAAGAAGAAGGAGAAGAAGACGAAGAAAAAGAAGAAGAAGGAGAAGAAGAAGGAGAAGGAGAAGAAGAAGAAGAAGAAGAAGAGAAGAGGAGAAAGAAGAAAAAGAGAAGAAGAAGAAGAAGAAGAAGAGAAGAGAAGGAAGAAAGAAGAAGAAGAAAGAAGAAGAAGGAGGAGAAGACGAAGAAAAAGAAGAAGAGGAGTGGAGGAAGATTGCATTCGACATTTTAAAAGAATAATAATTAGAAGAGGAAAGAGAAAAAGGGAAAAATCTACATGCAAGCGTTCGAGAGAAGAATAAGACAAATTAGAAGCAGAAGAAAAAAGAGAAAAAGAATGCTTTTGAAACGATCAAACTAATTACGTAGCAGGAAAACTAAGAAAAATAATAATAAAAATAAAAAACAGAACCACATGAATTAGTGACAAGTTGACAAGATGAATAATGAATAATCAACTTCGTGAGTAAATACATGGAAACCAACATGCACTCGTAACTTAGAAAATTCTGAACAAGCCTTTTTTTTTTTTTTTTTTTTTTTTTTTTTTTTTTTTTTTTTTTTTTTTTTTTTTTTTTTTTTTTTACAGCTGATGTCTATTTTGCGTGAGGATGCTACCTTCTTTTTTTTGTATTGGGTTAAGGAGTTCTTTTTTTTCTCTCTCTCTCTCTCTCTCTTTCTTTCATAACAGATGGTGGTTTTCTGCGGAAGAATATAAATGGAAAAAGAAGGAGGTGCTTCCAAAAGGTTAAAGAATTTCTTCTATTTTCTTTGTGCTGAAAAAAAATATCTATTCATTTATTTTTATTTCTTTTCGTTCCCCTTTTCCCAAATATATTAACCCTTTTGCAGACTTTTATCACACCCTTAGAATCTCTTTTTTTAATTCCATTTCATAATTAAATGGGTAAGTCATATACTCCTTTACTACACTCACAACCTAATAACTGCTCAGCATTTTATGAGGTAAGAGTCCTTATACAATACCCTAATATTTGATTGTATATTATAGGAACCTTAATAAATATCCATTTAATTTCATATACCACACACAACACACACACACATACACACACATATATATTATATATATAATATATATATATATATATATTATATATATATATATATATATATATATATATATATATATATATATATATATATATATATATATATATATATATATATATATATATATATATATATATATATATATATATATATTTATACATTAATTCCTCAACTTCGGAAAAAAAAGAAAAAAAAACGCTCTACTTTCCTCCACAAAAGAAAAAAAAGAAAAGTGAAAAGAAACTCTTAACTTTCGAAAAAACGAAAAGAAAAGAGAAAAGACGAAAAAAGCGAAACTTTCCACGTCGACGCCGGTCAAAAGTGCGTCGAAAGCTCATTTTCGCGAGAAGCTGGAACATGATGCACGTCCATTAAGTAAAGGTCATTAATGTTTAGAGACATGAGAAAAAATGCTTCGAAAGAAAACTTTACAAAGTCAAGGGTTATGATAAAAAGGAAACTTAAAATCACTGTGCGAATTTTGCAGCTTGCAAAGTGTGGTAATGATGGCAACCGGAACACCAACTATGTTATTTTGACACACTCACACACATACATACATACATACACACACATATATATATATATATATATATATATATATATATATATATATATATATATATATATATATATATATATATATATATATATATATATATATATATATATATATATATATATATATATATTATATATATATATATATATATATATAATATTATATATATATATATATATATATATATATATATATATATATATATATATATATATATATATATATATATATATATATATATATATATATATATATATATATATATATATTATATATATATATATAGTTTATGTAAAATATTGCAAGTAAGAACGGGTATGATAATATCAGCCCAAGAGATTATCAACGAACTCAAAAAAAGAACGAAGGAAAAAAGAAAAGAAGAAAGTAAAAAAAAAATAGAAACACAGAACTGTAATTATTGTTGAGTATGCTTTGAGCGAGAAATCTGGTCGCTTGTAAAAAATACTTCGGTTTAACAATCCACGCATCGCTTCATAACATTACGGAACGGTTTTTTGAACACTCAGGAATATGAGAAGGGCTGGGGGGTGGGGGGTGGGGGGGGGGAGGAAGAAGCTTTTGATATATATTCTTTCTGATTTTGATATGGCGTTGATGTTCTATATCATTACGAAAAGATGAAGAGGGGAGAAGCGAATGAGGAAGTAAGAGGGAGGGAAGAAAGGAGAGATATAAAGAAATAGAGAAAACAGAGGTAATATGCATATATGCATATATGTACGTGTGTGAAGCGTGTGAGAGAGAGAGAGAGAGAGAGAGTGAGAGGGAGGGAGGGAGGGAGAGAGAGAGAGAGAGAAGAGAGAAGAGAGAGAGAGAGAGGAGAGAGAGAGAGAGAGAGAGAGAGAGAGAGAGAGAGAGAGAGAGAGAGAGAGAAGAGAGAGAGAGAGAGAGAGAGAGAGAGAGACAGACACACACACCACACACACACACACACACACACACACACACACACACACACACACACACACACACGATACACCAGCCAGCCCGTCAAAAATCTACACACAGCCATAGTACAAACGACAAACACAGACACAAACAAACAAACGAAAACAGAGAATCAGAACCACCTAAACCACCACAACACACACACAGCACGCAGAACCCCCCCATAGGTAGAACACGGTAACACTAACACGATCCATGTGTTAGCCAGGCGGTGTTAAACCTGATTCTGCTATAAGGTCGTTCTAGTTAGTGGCATGGCTT
>NW_020870974.1:586628-591628 GCF_003789085.1 Penaeus vannamei
TTGGAGGGTGGCCTAGTTTTGATCACAACGTTTGATTTAGGAAAGATGGAGATGAAAAGCAGGGCTGTTAATGAGATTTACTGAAGCTCGGTGTGGAGAATATCAGCACAAACAAATAGACACACAGGCGAAAAAAAGGGGATATGTGAGTGCAGCAAGCAACGGAGTCATACATACAAACATACCAACAACAACACGAATGAGAATGTGGTTTACCATTAACCTAAAAGAAAGGAGGCAGTGATAAATTGCATGGAATATTTCATCGAATCCGAAAAACGTATCCCAGCAAAAAGAAAATAAAACATGACGATTTCATTTAAAAAAAGAGCCGTGGCGCAAGCCATAAACGAGGGTTCTCTGAATAAACAGAATAATGTGAGGAATTAGACACTCTTCCTCAAGTTTAAAATAAATTGAAACATATAAATTAATTGCTGAAGGAGTAGAATGGGCATATGAAATATATTTTGTGAAAATCTGTTTTAATATGATAGATGGATGGAAAGAGAGAGAACAGTGGAGGTAGAGGGAAAGAGGAAAAAAGAGAACGAAAGGGGAAAAATGGCGGGAGAGAAGAGAGAAAGAAGAGTGGAAATTGCAAAAAAGGACAGGGCGATGGAGAAGGAAGAGACATAGGAGAAGGAGAGAAGGGAAAGGACAGAAGGGAATGGGTTGGAGAGAGAGAGAAGGAAAGGAGAGAGAGAGATGGAGAGAGAGAGAAGAGAGAATAAAGAGAGGGAGGTGATGAGAGACAAGAGAAAAGGACGAGAGAAGGTGAATGTGAGATTGAAGAGAGAAAAATAGAAGAAAGAGAGGAAAAGTGACGAGAAGAGAAAATAGAAACGCCAGTAAAAAAGAAGAAGAAAAAAGGAGAAAAGAAAGAGGAATAACAGCAATCTCCGGGGATATGATCCCGCGTCCAAATTACCCGTAAGCGCTTACACCAATGACCCTCTATCACCTACAAGCCTCACCTCTGGCATCCTCTTACCCACACATTCCACAGAGCGAAAAAATTGTCCCCTCCGCCCGCCACCCCAGAACTTACAACACACCCCCCACATAGCCCCACAACAGAAGAAAGGGCAACAAGCGCTCCGCAGGTTCAATAAGGGTAGTGGCAGAAAAAGAAAATAGGCAAGGAGGTAAACACAACCATGAGAACGTCACCCTTCAGATTTCCCAATCCCCTAACGTGGGTGGCACTGAGATCTTTTAAATTCACAGCACAAAACCTGCATTCTTTCGGCAGAAATGGCATTAACGATAGGCCACACAACAAATCGGCTTCGGGTTGGGGGGGGGGGGGGGGTGAAGTAGTGGGGAGGGGGGAGGAGGGATAGTGTGAAGGATGTCATTAAGTGTATCCCTCGGATACTCAACACTTACGGTTCATTGAGTCCCATATAGCAGCTGTTGGTGGTGAGGAACGCAGGTGTTTCTCTTAAACTCCCATCTGCGTGTCCTCACGCTGCTCACTCTCTCTCTCTCCCTTGCTCGTTCTCGGTCTCTCCCTTTGCTCGCGCGTTTACCTCCCCTCTCCTCTCTCTCTCTTCTCTCTGTCTCTGCTGTCTGTCTCTCTCTCCCCTTGCTACGTTCTCTCTCCCTCTCTCTCCTATCTCCTGCATCTCCAGGCCGTCTCAGTCTATCCCGAGCCACGCCTCTTCTACTCACTCCACTACGGATCCCTCACTCCCTCCTGAGCCCAGCGATCTCCCTTTCCCTCCGTCTTAAGGAGAGACTCCCTGTTGGAAATACGAATGGGAATGGGACACTCCAACGTTACCACTGGTGTTCAAGTAATGAGTGCTGAACGACTGTTGCACGCGCTGGTGCGGTGGAGAATGGTGATGATGGAGAAATGAGAGAGAGGGTAGGGTGTTGGTATGTTTAGTAGCTTACGGGTATGTGCGTAGTAATGCAGATTGGCAGGACAGATAGGTAAATAGGTATATAGATAGATAAGATAGATAGAATAGATACACGTGCATGATACATATATTACACAACGACATAATGTATATGTAAATGTATATCATATATCTATAAGTATATTTGGCGTGTTATGTGTGATTGCTAATTATATTATGATAATGCTATTAGTAATAT
This sequence comes from Penaeus vannamei, assembly GCF_003789085.1. Classification (NCBI taxonomy): domain Eukaryota; kingdom Metazoa; phylum Arthropoda; class Malacostraca; order Decapoda; family Penaeidae; genus Penaeus; species Penaeus vannamei. Next base: position 588,741 of record NW_020870974.1, read on the forward strand.
GATGTGCCGTTAATCTAATATGATCTATATAATACTAGTTAATATAATACAGTCATCACTTATATGATGATATATACACATCTTATCATATATATTAATATATAATAATTATATATATTTAATATAATAAATCATATCATATGATTGTGTGTGTTGTGTGGTGCTGTGTGTCGTGTGTGTGTGTTGTTGTGTGTCTGTATGTGTGAATAGGCGTAGAGTGTGTGTTTTGGTGTGTGTTGCTCGTGCGATGTTTCTGGGATGTGGATCTGGCGCAGTGCGTGGTAGAGTATGGTGTTTTGTAGTAATATGTATGTATGTATATGTTTACATCATAATATGTATATATGAATCACTAGCCAGGAGATAAGTACGAGTGAAAAGAAATTTGAAACGCAATAGTAAATGAACTCGGATTAACACCACAAATATCCGAGGCCGTAATTAAATGATAAGGCTATTATAATACGACACTGGATATAAGATCCGGCGAACCTGCCATTCAAGTCAGGTCAATTACCTAAAGAGTAAAACATAGGATAAGATCAGAAAGGTTAGCCCGCCGTTATATAGTATGTAAGTAGAGTATAATATATATAATCATATATATATATATCTTATATATAAGTATATATAGTTCTATATCCATCTCTACCTATTCTATCCTTATATAATAATATAATGATCTATTTCGTCTTTTTTTTCTTTCTTTTTTTTTTCTCTTTTTTTTTTTTTGTTTTTTCTTTTTTTTTTTTTCTCTCTCTTCTTTTTTTTTTTGTCTACTCACTGCGCGGTCCTACGCGTTCCATCTCATACTACCGTTGCCCCTTCCTCCTGGTTGTCCCCACCGTCTGTTGTGGTGTGTGTCAATCTTAACCTCTGTTCTACTCTATCCTCGCCACGGATCAGCTTTATCCCTCGCATCTCTCTGATACCTTGTTTCCATTTGTCTTTCTCACTTTTCCTTTCGAATTGTCTCGCATTCGTCGTTTTCCTCTGTCTGTCAATGTCTCCTCCCTTCTCTTTCCTCTCCCCTCCCTCTTTAATCTTTTCTCAGTCTGCTCCCCACCCCTCCCCCTTCTCTCCCTCTATCTGCTCACGTCTTTTCTTTTCTCTCGTCTCTCTAACTCTCTCTCACACACACACACACACACTCTTTGGCCTCTCGTTCCCATCCCTCTCACCTTTATCTCTCATCCTCACTCTCTCCTAAACTCCCCTCGCCACCTCTCTCTCCCCTGTTTGCAGACCATTCGCGTCTGTACATCTCTTTTTCTACGACAACACGTGCGGTATCTCTTGCCGGTACGTCTGTAAATGGGATCGCTCTACGTAATGGCAAATATCTGCGGAATAGCATTCTGCTTGTCACTTCCAATTTAATCTTACACGGATCCTTCTTCAGTCACTTGCATTCAAACATCATATCATTTTCTGCCGGCGGAGGGGAGTGTCGAACGATCAGCGGAGGGTGGGTCGCGGCAAGCGAAGTAAAGGAAAGACACGCTGAGATAAAGGAGGCAGTGCACAGGAGGGAAGTAGGACGGTCGTCACGGAGGAGGGGAGGGGGAGGAGGCAGGTCGAGGGCAGTGTCGTCGAGGTCATGGAGGTCGTGGGTCAGAGTGCCGTCACGAGGGTGCTATGGAGGAGCCTCGCGTCGCAAGTGGGAGAGGCAGGAGGAGGAGGAGGAGACTCCGGGGTGGGGGGGCAAGCAGGAAGGAAAAGAAGAGAAAACAGTGAGAAAGGAGGGAAGAGGAGCCTCCGGTCAAGTGTAGCGAGGAGGAGGGTGGAAGTCAGGAGGTGGAGTCGAGGAGGGGGAGGGAAGAACAGGTGTCTGGGGAGCAGGGCGGGGAGAAGGAGGAGGCACCGTCTCTCCTCAGGAGCGGGAGAGTGGGAGGGAGCGAGGTAGGAGAGTAGGAGGAGAAAGAGGGCACCGTGAGGCGAGGCTCGACCAGAGCGAGGAGGAGGTAGCGGAGGAGCCCCGTCAGAGCCGTCTCAGCCGTAAGTTCTCAGGAGGTCTAGCGAGGTAGGAGAGTCAGGTCATCGGTAAGCCGAAGTGCATGGTGGATGGGATCTTACGAGTCTTGATGCTCATCTCGGGTCAGTCATACAGGGTCGGGCCCGAATACAGTCAGAGGGAAAACGACATAAGAAGAAGAGGAATGATGCATCAAAGTCAGCGATCCTCTCCTCTCGTCTCTCATCCATCTGCCTTCATCCAGCGTCTCTCTCTCTCCCTCGCTCTCCCTCTCACAGGCTCCTCCTCCCCTTATCCTCATCCATCTCTCTCTCCTCTCTCACTGTCTGTCTCTAATTCCATGGGTATGAAAGGGGTCTTTTGACATATCATCCCCAACACTGCGGAGAATTACAAATCTCTTAAGTAATATAAATTGATATCATCTTATTGCCATTACACACGCGATATACACTTGATAGAAGACAGCACGAGAAGGACCTTCTTTATTCAAAAAGAAGAATAACAAGTAAGTAAAGAAGAAATGTAGAAGTAGAAAATGAAGAAAGAAAAAGAAGATGAGAAGACCAAGGAAGAAAGGAAGAAAAAAAGGAAGAGGTAAAAAAATGAAATAAAGAAGAAAAAAGAAGGAAAAAAGGAAAGAAAAACAGAAAAAAAATATATATACGAGTAGATAACATTATAATGATATGACTGATGAACCAAGCAAATTTAAAGCCGACATGCAAACACCTATTCTACCTTAGATACTACGAGAATTTTCATCGCAGTTGTAGTCAATTACCAGCTGGTCGCCTCTTCTTGGAAACCATTGAGAAATATTGTTGGTGAAGATAGACAAAGAGGTTGTTATTGTTGTTGATTTTGGTGTTGTAGTTGTTATTATTTTTTTTTATTATTGTTAATTCTTCTT
>NW_020870974.1:599128-606628 GCF_003789085.1 Penaeus vannamei
CGCCCCTTTTTTTATATTGTTTTTTCCTTCTTATACACAACCGTTTTTCTTCTTCTTATTTTTCTCCTCCTCTTTAAAAGTTTCCTAGCCTTTTCCCTTTTTAAAGTTCCCTTCTTATTAAAACCATTTTCTTCCCCCCCCCTCCTTTTAAAAGTTCCTCAAAGTTATGCTGTTTTTCCTTCTTATTACACCGTTTTTTTCTTCTTCTTTTTTCTCCTCCTCCTCCTTTTAAAGTTCCCTAACTTGTTCCCCCCCCCCCATTTTTATGCTGTTTTTCCTTCTTATTACTTTTTTCTTCTTCTTTTTTCTCCTCCTCCTCCTTTTAACCCTAACTTGTTTTTTTTATGCTGTTTTTCTTCTTATTACACGTTTTTTCTCTTCTTTTTTCTCCTCCTCCTCCTTTTAAAGTTCCCCAACTTGTTTTCAATCCATTCCGATCTGACGCCCTCGTTCGGAATCCAATTAGATCGGGGTGACCGGCAAAACCGTCGCGTTAAATCCGTTGCACAAACTTGAATAATGGCCAAAGATGGGAAAAGAGGGAAGAGGAAAGGGGGGGGAAAGAAGGGAAGGAGAGGGGGAAAGGGAGGGGGGGAAAGAAGGGGAGAGGAAGAGGGGGAAGGAGGGAGGGAAGAGAAATGAGGGGTAAATAGAGGGGAAGGAAAGGGGGAGAGGGAAGTCCCGTTGCACAAACTTGAAAGGCCAAAGAGACAAACTTGAAAAGAGGCAAGAGGAGAGGGGGGAAAGAAGGGAGAGGAAGAGGGGGGAAGGAAAGGAGAGGAAGAGGGGGAAGGAGGAGGGAAGAGAAGAGGGGTAAAAGAGGGGGAAGGAGGGGGAAGGAGGGGAAGTCCGTTGACAAGAGGGGGGAAGGAAAGAAGGGAAAGGGGAAGGAGAGGAAAGAGGGGAAGGAACGAAAAGGGGAAGAGGAAGAGGGGGGAAAGAAGGGAGAGGAAGAGGGGGGGAAAGGAGAGGAAGAGGGAAGGAGGAGGAGAAAGAGGGGTAAAGAGGGGGAAGGAGAGGGGGGGAAGGAGGGGAGAGTCCGTTGCACAAACTTGAATAATGGCAAAGAGAGGGAAAAGAGGAAGAGGAAGAGGGGGGAAAGAAGGGGAGAGGAAAGAGGGGGGAAGGAAAGGAGAGGAAGAGGGGGAAGGAGGAGGGAAGAGAAAGAGGGGTAAAAGAGGGGGAAGGAAGAGGGGAAGGAGGGGAGAGTCCGTTGCACAAACTTGAATAATGGCAAAGAGAGGGAAAAGAGGGAAGAGGAAGAGGGGGGGAAAGAAGGGGAGAGGAAGAGGGGGGAAGGAAAGGAGAGGAAGAGGGGGAAGGAGGAGGGAAGAGAAAGAGGGGTAAAAGAGGGGGAAGGAAGAGGGGGGAAGGAGGGGAGAGTCCGTTGCACAAACTTGAATAATGGCAAAGAGAGGGAAAAGAGGGAAGAGGAAGAGGGGGGGAAAGAAGGGGAGAGGAAGAAGGGGGGAAGGGAAAGGAGAGGAAGAGGGGGAAGGAGGAGGGAAGAGAAAGAGGGGTAAAGAGGGGGAAGAAGAGGGGGGAAGGAGGGGAGAGTCCGTGCACAAAATTGAATAATGGCAAGAGAGGGAAAAGAAGGGAAAGAGGGAAGAGGAAGGGGGGAAGAAAGAAGAGGGGGAAGGAGGAAGAGGAAGAGGGGAAAGAGGGGTAAAAGAGGGGGAAGGAAGAGGGGGGAAGGAGGGGAGAGTCCGTTGCACAAACTTGAATAAGGCAAAGAGGGGGAAAAGGAGAGGGAAGAGGAAGAGGGGGGAAAAGGGAAGGGAGAGGGAAAGAGGGGAGAGGAGGGGAGGAGGGGGAAAGGGGGAAGAGGGGGATAAAGGGGGAAAGAGGGAAGAGAGGGAAAGAGGGAAGAGGGGAAGAGGAAGGGGGGAAGGAGGGGAAAAGAGGGGAGAGAAAGAGGGGGAAAGGAGGGAGGAGAAAGAGGGGTAAAAGAGGGGGAAGGGAGGGGAGAGTCGTTGCAACAAAACTTGAATAATGCAAAGAGAGGAGAAAAGAAGGGGAGAGGAAGAGGGGGAAAGGAGGAGGAGGAAGAGGGGGGGAAGAGGGGAGGGAAGAGGAAGAGAGGGAAGAGAAGAGGAAGAGAGGAAAGGAGGAAGAGAAAGAGGGGGAAATGAGGAAGGAAGGAGGAAGAGAAAATCCTCTTCTCCGGTCGTTCTCCTCTTTCTTTGCCGGTACACACATACACGTGCATGCACATGCATATAGTATATATGTAAATATATATATAGATATACATATATAAATAAATATATATAATACAAATATTATATATATTATATATTATATATATATATATATAATATATATATATATATTATATATATATATATATATATATATATATATATATATAATATATATATATATATATATATATATATATATATATATATATATATATATATATATATATATATAATATATATATATATATATATATATATATATGTGCATGTGTTGTGTGTGTGTGGTGTGTGTATGATGTGTGTGTGTGTGCGTGTGCGTGTTTCCACACCCACGTGGACATGAGCAGTAGAGTCCACCCGCCCGAGGCCCCCGCGCCAAGCCCCCCAAGCGAGATCACTGACCACCCGCTCCTCTTCTTTGGCGATTGGCTGATGTTCTTTTGTCCTTTCACTGCATCGCGTTCTTTATCGGGGGAGAGGCGAGGGGCGAGCGGGGAGTGAGAGACGGCCTGGAAACAAGGGGAGCGAGAACGGGCTTTAAACAAGTTAGCAAAAGAGGGGACAGAGAGAGAGAGAAGAGGAGGAAGGTGAACGGTCCAGGGTCAAGTTTGCAGCTGAAGTGGAGGGATGCGATTAGGGCGCACTTTGTCTGGCTATTTGTGTGTTGTTGTTGTTGTTGTTTGTTGTTTTCCTAGTCGTCTATTTATTTATTTTTGTCTGTCTGTCTGTCATTCTGTTTATGTTTACCTACTAATCTCTCTCTCTCGCTCTCTCTCTCTCTATCTATCTCTATCTATTTCTGTCTCTTCTCTATCTATCTATCTCTGCTCTTTCTCATCTCTCTCATCTCTCTCTCTCTCTCTCTCTCTGTCTCTCTCTCTCTATCTATCTATCTCTCTATCTATCTATCTATCTATCTATCTCTGTCTCTTTCTCTATCTATCTATCTCACTATCTCTCTATGTCTATCTGTCTATTTCTATTTCTTTCCCTTCCTATCTATCTATCTCTCTATCTCTATCATTATCATCATTATAGAAACGACAAAGACACCTCCATCTCGAATCAGGAAATTCTCGAAGGATCCACAATTCCTCCTTTTCCTTTTGAAAATAATAACATGCCAAAGGACACAGAGAACGCGGAAGATTTTTTTTTTTTTTCTATTTTTTCTGCATGGGAATTGTTGTCGTCTTTTCTTGAGACACATTTAGCGACAACGACACCCAAAGAGGAGGAATTTCTTGAAGGTGAGCGAAACACTTTGAAGAATGTCAACTCCAAAGGCATTAATTCGTGGATACGAAGACTATCTGATTTTTTTTTTTTTTTTCTTCTTTTTTTCGTTCCGTTTCTCTGAATTCAGATTTAATGTTAAATGGCGGATGCTCTCTCTCTCACGTTCCGGTCTTCAGATACAGTTTCAGATCTTAGAGTGTTTTGCATAAGACGTGATGAGGGAGGTTCATGCTTAATGGCGTTTCCGAAGACGGAGAAGAAGAAAAGGGAAGTTAAAGGAAATTCTGTATCGTTTGCATACTTGTCTCTGTGTCTGTCTTTATCTGTCTGTCCTTGTTTCCCTTTTCCTGTCTGTGTTTTTCGTTCTCTCTGTCTCCGTCTCTCTCTGGGCTCCACCCTTTTCTCTCTCTATTTGTCTTTTTTTTTCTCTTCTCTCTCTCTCTCTCTCTCTCTCTCTCTCTCTCTTCTCTCTCTCTCTCTCTCTCTCTCTCTCTCTCTCTCTCTCTCTCTCTCTCTCTCTCTCTCTCTCTCTCTCTCTCTACCTCTTTCTTTCTATATATGCAAATGTCAATTTATTAATATTCAACTTTCACAATAGCAATTATTTTTAAAGTTATTTCGTTTATTGTTTTTATCATTATTATGAATAGTAATGGTTATTGTTATAATTTTACCATTAATATTGTCCTTATCATTATCACTACTATTTTCATAACCATTATCATTATTACCATAATTATCTTTATGGTCACCATTATCATTACTATCATACGATTCTAATTTCTATAGCGAATACCATTATAACGCCATCAGTAAGAGAGGACCTTCCTTAATTCACAAACCCTTCATAATATTCAGATATCTAAAATGTTCGTAAAATGTGACAGCTGTTCTCTAAATTTAAATGGTTTAGTATGCATGACATCGGTGGGAACCTTTTTGTCATCTGCATAACTTAACAAGGTAATTAGGAAAAGTGCCAGTGGTTGAGGGGGGTTTTCGAAGCCGAATTGAAAAAGAAAAAGAAAAAAAGTTTGTGAAGGGAAATTTTGTATATTTCATCATATCTTCTTTCTATATTCTCATATTTTTATTTTTATTTGTTTATCTTGATATTGTTATTATTAGTAGTATTGTTATTATTATGTTTATTGTGATTATCATTACCTTCATCATTATTACAATCATAGTAATTATTATTATAATTGTTGTTATTATTATTATCATCCTCTTGTCTTATAATTACAATCATCATTATTGTTCTTTACTATTTCATATTCATTTATCACTTACTCACTATTCATTTATTACCATCATCATCATAAGACTTACCATCATTACTAATATTCGTATTTTATCATCATCATCATTTTAACGAAAAGTTATATCAGAGACTGACAGTGTTTCTTCATTCTTTGTTTTACGTCAGTTTCATCATCTACGTCTAGTTCTGAGTCTTGCAGTTCGGATAAAATTTTACGTAACTTGAGCAGTGTGGGTTTATGAACACCAAAGGCAAAATATGTGTTTAAAAAGAAAATGATAGATAGAAACGTGCTCGATAATAAATGATAATAATGATGGAATAATGATTAAATAATGATACTGTAATAATGATAATGATATTAATGATAATGATAGTAAATTTAAAATAATGATATATAAATGATAATGAGAGTAATAATAATGATTAATGATAATAATGAGACATTGATATAATGATTAATGACCACATGATAATTGATAATAAAAATCATATATAATAATAATAATACAGATAAAGATTGATACAGTGATGATAATAAAACAATCAAAATAAATAAGGAAATAACAATAACAAACACTCAGTAACAATAAGAAAAGAAAAAAGAACGAGGAGAAAAGAACGGAAAGCAAGGAGAAAAACTTCCCTACTCAGCTTATTTCAAGGCTTTGCTTATAACAACTTCATCAGCTGATATTTATAAGGGTTCATGTCAAGCGGTTCCCTCACCCTATCCCAGCTGTCAGCAGGAGGCACTCACTCCTCGGGGGATGACAGCCTTGTCATATGACGCCTCTGAGGACATAGACGTCACTGGCATAGTTTTAGGGGTAATTAAAGATGTGGTATTGATTGGGGTGTCTTGTCATGGGACGGTTGTTCAGCCTCATAAAGGGAGTTACCGCTGTAGCCTGTTGTAAGTGTTCCATCTTCGTCATGTGTTGGTCAGGGAGGAGTGCCAAGTAATGAGTGCCAGGGAGTGGTTGCACTTATTGGTTCCCTTCTCTCTTTTTTTTTTTTTTTTTTTTTTTTTTTTTTGCTTCCTTTCTTCCTCCCCCTTGCTCTATTCATTTTCGTTAGGGTTGTATTTGTATATTCCTTTTCTCTCTCTTCCTTTTTTTTGGTTCTCGCTTCCTTTCTCCCTTTTGTTGGACTCCTGTTTCTCCTTTCTCCTTCTCCTTTCCCCTCCTTCCTTTGTATTGCCTTGTCTCTCCGTTTCCTAGTAAAGATATACTTATCCATCCCTTCTCTCTTTCCCTCTTTCGCGTCCTCCTTCTCCTTCTTTACTTTATCATATTTCTTTCCTCCGGAATATACCAAAATTATCCCTTCCTCCCTCTCCCCATTTCTCTCGTTCTCGTATCCCTTCTTTCCTCTTCCTCTGTCTCTCATTCATCCCTTCTTCCTTTCCCCTTTTTCATCACTTCCGCTTCCTTCCACTCTCCCTCTCCTTTCCCTCCTTCATCATTCTCGCTTCTTTCCACTCCCTCTCCTCTTCCCACCTTCATCATCCTCGCTACCTTTCACTCTTCCTCTTCTTTATTCATGCTCACTCTAGCACCTATTCGCCTTTCAGGACCGAATTCCATGGGGGGGGGGGGGCCAGTGACGGGGGGTTCGGAATCCCTAATAGTGATATTGTCTGCGAGAAACCAGAATAAGGGATATGAAAGGGTCTCTTCCCTTATGAATGATTCCTGTTCGTCGGAGTCCTTCCTATCTATCGATTCTTGTTTCAGCCACTTTCGTTAAATAGATAGGTGATGGTGATAAATTACATGAGTTTGATCTCCTTTATTTTGACGTATATTTCGATTTAATTAATACGTTTTTGCCATTGAGAAGGGAGGTGGTTTTCTCTTCTCTTCTCTTTCTCTTTCTCTTTCCTCTCTTTTCTTTCTCTTTCTCTTTCTCTTTCTCTTTCTCTTTCTTCTCTTTCTCTTCTCTTTCTCTTTCTCTTTCTCTCTCTTCCTCTCTCTCTCTCTCTCTCTCTCTTTCTTTCTCTCTCTCTCTCTCTCTCTCTCTCTCTCTCTCTCTCTCTTCTCTCTCTCTCTCTCTCTCTCTCTCTCTCTTCTCTCTCTCTCTCTCCTCTTCTCTCTCTCTCTTCTCTCTCCCTCTCTCCCCTCCTCTCTCCCTCCCCTCCCCCCCCTCCCTCTCTCTCTCTCTCTCTCCTCTCTCTCTCTCTCTCCTCTCTCTCTCTCTCTCTCTCTCTCTCTCTCTCTCTCTCTCTCTCTCTCTCTCTCTCTCCTCTCTCTCTTCATTTAACTTTTTTCTTTTTTTCTTTGTTCATGGGGTTTGGCTAATGGCATGAGACAATGGCAGAGTGATATTTTTGTACCGCTCCAAAGAGGACACGAGTAAGGAAGCCAGTATAAGAATTTTGTTATTCTGTTTCGTGTGCCATTTTTGCTTCGTTATTTTTATTAATTATCATTATTATTTTTTTTCCATAGTGTACGTGTTTTTGTAAATGCAAGAGAGTAAAAAAAAAAAAGGTAAAAGCGGTTCTGTAATGTTACAAAAATGATATATATCAATAAAATAATTACATAAATGAGACATTCTACCAAGCACCAATAAAAAAGAAGAAAAAACTGAAATATTTCTCTTCAGTGACGCAACAAGAAATATCTTAATAACTCTCGCCAAGAAATTGCAAAAAGAAACTGAGAAAGCGCCTTTCATACTATAACCGGCCCACACACAGACAAAGGAAAATTGTGTTTGTAACGATTTAGAATGTTCAAAATTCATGAGAACAGAGCTGTGTTCCCAGGTTACGCGTAACTG
>NW_020870974.1:626628-629511 GCF_003789085.1 Penaeus vannamei
ATGAGTTAAAAGAGAAAAGAGAGCTAAAGAGAAAAATGATAAAAAAAATAAGCGGAAGACAAAGAAGGGAAATGAAGAAAGCAAATAGAAAGCAAAGAAGAAGAGAGAAGAGTGAGAAAGAAAGACAAAAGAAAAATTATAGAATGAAAAAAGAAGAACAAAGAAGAGAGGAGAAAAGAAGAAATAAGCAGAACCAATTAAAAAAATAGAACTAGACTAAGTAGAAAGCAACAAGAAAACAGACTGATAAAGAGAGAGCCAGATTAAACGAAAAGGATAAAACGGGGAAGAATGATAAAGAGAGAACCAGATAAAAGACAAGAAGGATGAGAAGGGAAGAATGATAAAGAAGACCAGATAAACAGAAAAAATATGAAGAGGAAGAATGATAAAAGAAAGAAACCAGATTAAACCGAGAAAGGATAAGAAAGCGAGAGAATGATAAAAAGAGAACCAGATAAAAGACAAGAAGGATGAGAAGAAAGGGGGAGAGGCAGTTTAGCCTCAGGGGACAGAATCTAACTGCCTGAGAAGTCACGGTAAAAAAACAAAACAAAAGAAGCTTGGTTGAGCGTCTTCCACTGGGGGACCCTTACCAGCTGATGGCGAAGGGTGCGCGGAGAGAGACGCTAATGGGGGAGGGAATAGAGAGAGATAAAAAAGAGATAAGGAGAGAGATATTAAAATAGATAAGAAGGAGAGAGAGAGATAAAAAGAAAAAGGTGATAAGAAGGAGAGAGAGAGAGATAAAAAAAGGAGATAACCGAGAAGGGAGGACAGAGATATAAAAAAGAGAGTACTGACGCCGAGCGCTATTGGGCGGACAGGGAATAGGGGGTGGAAGGGGGAAGTGAGTAAGAAACGGAAGAGGAAGGAGGCCACGAAACAACTACGATAAACCAGAAGGTGAGAGTTGCCGCGAGCCGCTCGCTGGGGATGGCTTGGGAGATAAGCAATGATAAGGAGAGAGAAGGATGAAGGCAGGGAGAGAGCAGATCAAAAAAAGAGAAGTCTAAAAGGAGACCGCTGATGGGAGACGAGAGAGCAGAAAAGAGATGAAAAAGCAGAGTTACAGGAGACCTAGATGGGGAGGGAATAGAGAGCAGCATAAGAAAGAGATAAGAAGGAGAGAGACGAAGAGATTAAGAAAAGAGATAAGGAGAGAGAGAGAGTTGAAAAAAGAGTTAAAGAGACGCCAATGGGGTGTGCGGGGATAACGGATAGAGGGGGCGAGATACAAAAGATGATTCAAGGGAGAGAGAGAGAGAGATGTCATTTTTAAAATAATAATTAAACAAAAGTGATAAAGCAAGGGCAGAGAGCACAGAGATAAGAAGAAAAAAAGATGATAAGAAACGGAGAGAGAGCAGAGATAATAAAAAGGTGACTAAAAGAAGGAGGCGAGAGAGAGAGATAAAAAAGTTGATAAAGAGGAGGAGAGAAATAAAAAGTCGCGATATGAAGTGGTATGAGATGCAGGGATAGCAAACAAAGGGGAGGAAGTTACAGGAGGCATGTCGCCTAATGGGGGGAGGGAATAGCAGAGAGATAAGAGTGAAAAGAAAGGAAGAAGAGGAAAAAAGTGATGAAGACAGGACGACGAGAGATAAAAAAAAGCAAGAGTACTACGAGTTAGAGACGCCTATATCTCACAGCCGGGGCGGGAAATAGAGAACGACGAGTAAAAAGAGAAAAGAAGGAGAGAGAGATAAAAAAAAAGTGATTAAGAACGCGCGTGCAGAGAGAGACATAGAACAAGAACAGTGATACAAGAAGAATGTATTGAAGAGAAGTAGGCAATAAAAAAGGGGGAGTGTGGAAGGAGACGCTAATGGGGAAGGAATAGAGTAGGGATAAAAAAGAGATAAACGGGCAGAAGAGATAAAAAAGAGATAAGGAGAAAGCAGATACAAAAAGAGATAATAGGAGAAAGAGAGATAAGAAAGAGAGAGAGAGATAAAAAAAATAGTTAAGGAGAGGAAAATTGATTGGGTCTCGGCAGTGGGAAATGCAAGCATGCAAAGGAGGGAATGAGTGTGATTGTGTTTGTTATCTGTATATTTATACACCATATACAAACACAACAAAACACACAACACCACACACACAAAACACACACACACATAAACACACACACATAAACAAACACACACACAATAACACGTTCACAACGACTAACAACATACCACACAACATAAACAAACAACACCACACTACATCAGACAATACACACACTATCATGTATATGTATGTGTGTTGTGAGGTGTGTGTGTGTGTGTTTTGTTTAGTTGTGTAGTCTGTTAATGTGTGTGTGTGCGTGTGTGTATGTGTGTGTGTGTTAGTGTGTTAGTGTGTGTGTGTGTGCGTGTGTGTGTGTGTTTGTTTATGTGTGTGTATGTCTGTTAATGTGTATGTGTGCATGTATGTGTGTGCGTGTGTGTATGAGTGTGTTAGTGTGTGTGTGTGTGTGTGCGTGTGATCTCGTGCCATCACACGCTTCTAATGATCCGAAACGAAACAAAAGGAAACCGTCCGCACGTAAGAAACTCCCAATTTCAACATATTCCTTCCGGATGAAGCAATCGAAGGAACTTTCATTCACAAATATTATTCTCTGAAGGTTTCGAGGAGAAAAAATCTGTGCGTTATGTCTGTTTGTTTTGTTTGTTTGTTTGTTTCTTCTTTTTCTGTATCTGTGTATGTGTTTGTTTGTTTGTTTGTTTTTTCTTATTTTCTCGTTATTCTCCTGTGCGGTTTATCATGTTTGTTTGTTTTTTCTTTCTTCTTCTATTTTCTGTGTCCTTCTTTTTTCCAGAGAGCGCGAGAGAAGTGGCGTCCATGGGAAGGTAAGACAGAGAAGAAAAAAGTCAAATACTCTCTGGA
>NW_020870974.1:640063-647563 GCF_003789085.1 Penaeus vannamei
GAGGAAAAAAAAGAGAAGAAGAAGACGGTGGAAAAGACAAAACGAAGAAGAAAGAGAAGGATGAAGACGAAGAAGAGAAGAAGAATAAGAAGAAAAAAGAGAACAAGAAGGCGGAGAAAGTGAGGAAGAAGAAAAAGAAGAAAAGAGATAAGAAATACAACAAAAGAAAGAGAAAAAGAAGGAAAAAAAACAATAAAAAACAATAAAAATAAACAATAATAACAGAACAGCCTGACGAAGACACGACCAATTCTTAATGTTTGGCTTCCGTGTCCATGTTTATATATACATATCAGACTTGTGGATATTTCTATTGACAAACGCACCTGTTGATTTATTTATACTTCTCACGAGCTGCACGCAAGTCACTCCGTTTTTTACTTCTCTTGTATTTTCTTTCTCTTTCTCTCTCTTTCTCTTTTCTCTCTCGCTTTCGCTCTCACTCTTTCTATTATGTATGTATCTGTGTGTATATGTGTATATATATAAATGCATATAATTGATCATTAGATTTGATCAAATATTTGATAATTAAATTGACCTGACACATGAGTGTGATTGGCGTATTACTAGCTTTTAAAAGGATTTTTCTTTTGTAAGTGCCATGGGTGTGGTGATATTGGACATATATATTTATATATGTGTGTGTGTGTGTGTGTGTGTGTGTGTGTGTGTGTATCTATATCTATCTATCTATTATATATATATATGAATATAACACACACACACACACACACACACACACAACCACAACACACACACACACACCACACACACACACACACACCCACACACACAAACACACACACATCATCCCCAAAGACTCAAACTAAAAAAAGAAAAAATCAAACAGAAAGACAATACTCAAAAAATCCAGCCTTTCCTGATCACCAACCGCGAGTTGTTAAAAGCCGAAGGAATTCTCCCAAGCGACCGGCTTTCCTCGCTCCACGAAACACACACACACACACACACACACACACACACAGACACACACACACACACACACACACACACACACACACACACACACACACACATCCCCAAAGACTCAAACTAAAAAAAATCAAACAGAAAGACAATACTCAAAACAAAACAAAAAAATCCAGCCTTTTCCTGATCACCGAACCGCGAGTTGTTAAAAGCCGAAGGAATTCTCCCAAGCGACCGGCTTTCCTCGCTCCGTGAAAGCTCTCTCGCCGACGTCTTGGTTGTGTTTGTTGTCGCCGATTTATTGTCTCGGTTGACGATGCTCCGGGGTTATTCTCGGGTTTGTTTGTTTTCTTTCTTTCTTCTCTTTTCTTCTTATTCTTTTCTTTGGTTGGGTATTTTCTACTGCGGTTGGTAGGCCTGTTTTGAAACCTTTGATTGAGATTTCAGTTTCTTTTCTTTCTTTTTTCTTCTTCTTCTTTTCTTTGGTTGGGTATTCTCTACTGCGGTTGGTTGGCCTGTTTTGAAACCTTTGATTGAGATTTCAGGGATTTAAAAAATATATTTATTTACCTGCTATGTTCAGTATCTTATCAGTATCCTTATTACTTCCATTTCATTATTATTTTTATCATTATCATTATCATTAAAGTTTGTTCGATTCGTGTTGTGTGTGTGTGTGTGTGTGTGTGTGTGTGTATGTGTGTGTGTGTGTGTGTGCGGCGTACGTGCGTGTGTGTGTGTGCGCGAGCGCGTTCGTACCCAAGCGCGTACAAGAGACAACAGCATGTCTTTCTACATTCATGCATATATAAATAAAGAAATAAAATTACATTCCTAAACGGATTTCTTTTCGTTTCAGAGAGCAGCGCGATTCTACCGACGGAGGAGCAGGAGACTCCGAGTAGCTCCCGAAGCGCCGCGCAGGAGGGACCACAATCTCGTTCCTGGGAAGCTCTCCCCTGTTATGCAGAAGGCGCAGGAGACGATAGAGGAAGATACAGAAAGAGTTTCAATTAAAGCTCATTTGGTGCAAAGGATGGAAATAAAATGAAAGTTTATATTTGTTTATACTTCGTGTTGATGGCTTTAAATGCACAAAGGAGAAAATAGAAATCATACAAAATAAAAGAGCATAAATACTCGCATAATACTAGGAAAACAAACAAAGCCAACTGTAGTGTGTAAATGAAGATAAGAAAAGAAAGGTAAATGTCAGTACGAGACGCTAGTGTGACTGGAAATAATATCCCATAATGCACTAAGTCACAGAAACAAAAGCTAACAATGAATTAAAAGATGAATAATGGTACATTTAGTGTATTCCTAGCCCTACGTGATACACAATCTAGGCATTCTTATGACCTTGTTATCGGTAAGAAGCAGAGGTGACGACAAATACTATGGTGTTATTTAGAAACCTCTGTTATCATTGTTATCTAAAATCAGAAACTGGTATTTAAACCGTCATAATAACACATATTCCTAAAAGTGTGCTGCTAGGTGATCTTTATTGTTGATTTAATTGTTGATAAATACATACTCTATATCCGTATCCTATAAGGCATCCGCAAGTGTGTACGATGAACAAGCGGAGAGGTCTGGGTACTGTGACGGCAGCAACACCTCAGTAATGGAAGCCACACTCACGACACGATGCCTCCAGACAGCTCTCTCCTCGGCGCCGCCCTCTGCTCTCCCCTCCCAGCAGACGCTCGCAGACCAGAAGCCCTCCCAAGAACTCTCTCCCGATTCGGGCAACGGGGAAGACCTGGACGAGTTTGATCCCCTGAAGGCCTCCCCGAAATGCTCTGACACCAAGAACGAGAGCGACCAGGAAGCGCTGCGGAGCCTTAGCAACTCGACCATCTCCCCGTTCGACTGCTTCGACAAAGGCCGAGATATGACAGCCGTGGAGACGTCGGAGGCCAACCAGCTCGGCGGTGAGAGGGACGGTTCCCCGGGGAGTGAGTCGGGAGGACAAGTGGCTTTGGCGAGTCACAAAGACAGATCAACGGAAAGTGAAAGAAAGGAAAAGGTCTCAACAGTTAGTGAGGAAGAAGTGAATTTGATATCACTGGAGGAAAAGCCACAAGTCTCCTTAATTTCAACAAACGTTGGTGCGCAAAATTTACCCAAAGAGAGTATTGTACATTATTCAGATGCTTTTAACAACAGAGGGCTTAATTCCTCCATCCTCGCTACATGTGGTTCCTCGCTCCCGTGTGGACCCTTTTCGAGATCTTGTACCCCCATAAGGAAGAACCAACAGCACCAAGAGACGAGTGGGCCCTTTAGTCTACCTGAAGGGAAAGGGGCATTGCATGATGGTATATTTAAAACTCTACCATATCAGCT
The DNA here is from genome assembly GCF_003789085.1 of Penaeus vannamei. Classification (NCBI taxonomy): domain Eukaryota; kingdom Metazoa; phylum Arthropoda; class Malacostraca; order Decapoda; family Penaeidae; genus Penaeus; species Penaeus vannamei. The sequence goes on from NW_020870974.1 coordinate 643,352, forward strand.
TAACTGTGATAAAACAAAAAGAGGACCCTTCAGTATTCAAAGCCTTGAAACAGCACAGGAAACTACAACATGTACAAACATTTATTACCCTGAGTATTATAGTAATTATCGTAGTCGTCTCGTAAGGAGGTATACAAATCCAGAGGTTGTGAGGACACAACCTATGTCAGGGGGCCTTCTAACCACGTCTTGTGAGCTTATAACATCTCCATCGGGACAGTGTGCATGTGTCAACCCTGGCACGAGCCATGCCTGTGCAGCCAGACCAACACATAAATTGTCTCCAGGTGTTCTCAACCCAATGTTTGACCAAGGAAGTTGTGACACTCGTGTTACCTTTGCCTCGATGCCTTCTACCCCAAGGAAATTTTCACTAGATCTAAATTATATTCCAAGGGATTTCAGTTTGCCCGAATTTCCTCAAACAGCCGTATCCTCTGTCATTCCCATCCGTCTAAAGGAGGGAACTAAACTTGTCTCTCTCGATTCAGCCAAGTCTGAGTGCCAGTGCCTCTCGTCACAGCCTTCTCCGCCAAATGTCTCTTCATCTGATGAACAGAGCAATCACTGCCATCAAAACACAGACACAACTTCCTCTGCAATGTCCCAGGGAGTGTCAGAATCTTCCTATGGTGTAACTACAAGTAGCTCAGCTTCCGGTACAGGTCTAGAAGCCTTGGCCTACAAAGATCTAGGCAGAGACCTCCCCAGCCTTAATGCTATGGCAAAGGTGCTAGGAACAGTGAGGAGTAGTGTGAAACCTCCCGTTCTCACCTCACCAGACTGGTTTAGTTTCTTAACTCCTTCCCAGGAATCTTACACTCAAAAACTCTTCACTCCTGGGGATCTCCAGGAAGAACTCATGTACCCTGCACCATATGGGATCTCTTCAGAAGTTTATCAAAATATCAATGCTCAAGAAGCTGACTTTGTCCTCCTTAAGCCTACTAGGAAGCCTAGAACAGAACCTTTGCCTCCACTTTCGAAGGCAGACACAGCGCCCAAGGTGTGCAAACAAGATACAGATCCTAAAACATCAAATGCAAATAAGACCACAGACGTGAGCTCAACACTGCAGTCCACAACCCAGTGTGAAACTACCACCATTCAGAGCAAAGTCACCACTACCTTGAGTTCTGACACCAAAAAGCCAGAGAGTCCTGTGGGTTTAATTGAACCTTTGGCGACGGAGGACGAGGAGGCACTGAAGGAAGGTGCACAAGAGAGTAGGAAATTAAGCCTAAGTGAGAGGAGGAAAACCAGCCTCGATAAAATATATATTCCGAGAGCGGTGGAACCGGTTTCTCTCTTAGATGTAAAAATTGACAACTTTGATCGAGACGAGTATGTGTCCTACAAGAAGACTTTGGGTGAAAATGATGTCCTCATACCTGACTGCCCTCTCCTGCCCTGTAATTCGATGCTTACAGATATATCAAAGATTGCAAAAACGAGAAGAAACTCCAAAGGAAATGGTAACAGGAGCACTGATTCTGAAAGGTCAAGAAAACTGCCAATCATAACAGATCATGTAATGGAGATAAACCTTGAGAACATTAGCAAATCCCTTGAGCAAAAGACTCCCTCCAGGAAACAAAGCATATCAAAGAACGAAATCAATCAACAGGATAATGAGAATGTCAAAAATAATTTGAAAACATCAAAAGACAAGGGACATGACCAGACACCACACGAAAATGTAAAGAATACCGACAAATTAACAGATAAGAAAGACAACAATAATCACATCAACAACAATAAAAAGTCTCAAAAAAATATTGCATCCCCTATCACTTCACCCACAGTAGAGGACCCATTTTTCCTTCAGGACCAAGCGCTATCAAAGAGACCAAATGCTCTACGTAAGCAGTCCCTTCCGACGGAGGAGCTCTTCGGAGCAAGGCGCCCAAGAGCCAATAGGAGATCTAGTCTCAACCCTTCGTCAGATTTTCTACAACCTGGTAGAGCTACTAGCAGAGGGACCTTCCCCGCAGTTCGAGAGACGGAAGAAAATCATTTCCTGTTTGAGGATGATACCCCTAGGAGAAAATTGTGGCATCGACGACATGTCCTGAACGCCCGCAATGGAGAGGACTACTTTGTCCCTCCGTCGGAAAAGAAGGATGGCAGTCCCGAACGCCCAGGGAGAGGGAGAAGCAAAACTGGACAGCGAAAGAGGGACAAGTTGTTCATCAACAGAAAACCTGAATGGAAAAGTTACTGCGAGAACTCAATCACAATCAAAACCAGTGCCAGGAGAAGCGACAGTCAATCAAATGGCATGAGGAAGATGGACGCAAACGCCTCAAAATCTGAAGGGTTTGGCAAATACTCGGCCTCGTCCCGCCATCGCGACCTCTCCACCAACAGTGACGACAGCTCCGACTCGCCAGGCAAAGACTCCAAGGGCCCAAGCGGAAAGTATACAGGTCTCGACGACAGGGAGGGTTGCAGCACAAGGACCCAGAGGAAGACCAGAACCCACAAGTCACCCAGAAAGGGACGACGTCAGGCGCGGGAAGGCCACGTCAACCCCATGGCGAAGCTCAGTCCCCTAGGCTTTGAGTCGAAAGGAGACCTCTTCGCGAATAAAGGCTGTGCCCTCGAAGGAGACGTGATCACGGAGGGCGTCCCGTTGGTGCCCTACGAGCCTCTGGTGGAAAACGTCACTCCAACGTCGCCAGGAGCCTCGGGCACCTACTCGGACGCTCCGCCTCCTCACACAGGTGCAACAAGGTACGGCACTGCTTTTTGGCATGGCACATAGATTTAACAATATAGGTATAGTCAAGATATTTCAAGTAAAGGACAAGTTATCAAATCAATGTCACTTTTTTACACATATATTTACTTCTTGTCATATTTATACCTATCAGTCTACCCGCCTACTTGTGTAGCTACCTACCTGTCTGTCTATCTGTCTGTGTCTTTCTGTAAGTCTACCTGCCTGGCTGCTTGTCTGTCTGTCTGGCCATCTGTTTGTCTCTTGTCTATGTGTCTGCCTGGTTGCCGAGCTGCTTTCCTATTTACCTGCCTGCTTATCTGCCTGTTAGTCATCCTGCTTGTTTGACTGTCTGTAAAGCTGTCTGCCTGACACTAAATGACTGACTGACTGACTGTCTGTCTGTCTGTCTGTCTGTCTGTCTCTGTCTGTCTGTCTGTCACCCTCATAAACCACCAAGCTCACCACCACCCTCACTTCACACCAGAAGCGACACAAATAAAACATTGTGGTGTCGCTTCCTTCTTTGTTTTGGGCACTTCCACGTTGTTTATTTTACTTAGATTTTAAGTGGTGATATTAAGGGTAACACACTAAATGTCATTATTTTCCTTCATGGCGACTGTCTGTCTGTCTAGCTGCTTACCTGATTGGCTGTCTGCCTGCCTGCCTGTCTGTCTGACTGACTGTCTGTCTGTCTGTCTGCCTACTAACCTACCCGTCTGTACGCCTGCCTGCCTGTCTGTCTGTCTGACTGACTGTCTGTCTGTCTGCCTACTAACCTACCCGTCTGTACGCCTGCCTGCCTGTCTGTCTCTGCCTACTAACCTACCCGTCTGTACGCCGCCTGTCTGTCTGTCTGTCTACTGCCTGCTGTCTGTCTGTCTGCTGTACTAACCTACCCGTCTGTACGCCTGCCTGCCTGCTACTGGCGTTTGCCTGCCTGCTATCTACCTGTTTGTTTAAATACCTACATAGCTGTCTATCAATGAAACTATCTATCTATCTATATTCATATTCATCTATCTATCCATATGTACATATTTATGTATGTATTTATCTATGAATCTAATGTTATTATAATGTTATCTTTTATTATTGATGTTTTCATCATAATCATCATTGTATTAGTAATCTTTTATTTAACATTAGGTATAGTGGTAGTTATATCCTCATTTCCATTTTTAGCAATTAATTTGTATTTATATTTTTTTCGTATCCTATATTAATCAAGCTAAACGAACTTTTTCTGAATGTTATTTTCCTTCTTTCATTTTCTTTTTTTATTTCATTTTAATTAAGATCACCAGGGAGGAATACACAATTGTCAGCATCACAGAACTCATGTTTTACATGTTAATTAGTGTTTTTTCTTTGTCACCGTGATATCATAAGTATTTAATTTATTTGTTGTTTGATATCTGCTTTTTCCTTTTCTATTATTTCTTTTTTCTATTATTTCCATTTTCTATGATTTCCCATTTCTATGA
>NW_020870974.1:655063-660063 GCF_003789085.1 Penaeus vannamei
TATGATTATGATTATGATTATGATTATGATTATGGATTATGATTATGATTATGATTATGATATGATTTGATTATGATTATGATTATGATGATGATGATGATGATGATGATGATGATGATGATGATGATGATGATTGATGATGATTGATGATGATGATGATGATGATGACGACCACATTAATATGATAATAATAAATGAAGAAAATATCATAATAATGATAATTGCTAATGCTAATACTAACGTTAATGATAGTAATCAGTAATGCTGTAAGAATTCCATTATATGAAAAATTACTAATCATGTTTACAGGATGATCATCAGATACAAGGAACACAAAGTAAATAAAAAAAAGAAAAGAGATAATTTGTAAATGTTCATTAGCAGCATAAACAAGGTAGGCAAACAGAATTTATACAGAATGAATCATTACACTAGTTTCAACCACGATTTTAATAATGTGTCTCCTTTGTTCTAAATTAGATCCCCGAGAAATCAAGTGGATATATTTACGCCGTTCCAATATCATCATTCGGCCGGTTTGTTAAAATTATACGGATTTTTTTATACGCAGAAATGAATACCTACCTATCAGGCTACACATCCATTTCTAACGCATAGATAGATAGATGAATTTAGATCTATTAGATAGATAAATAGCTATGTATTTATTTTTGTGCATATGTATGTCCATTTATAAGAGTATTCATCGGGTCGGGGGCTTAGTATATTACCAAAGTGGCTGGTTGTCAGTACAGTGTCACATTACACAAGTTTTGTAATTAGCTTAATGCTCTGTGAGATCTTACTCTCTAAAATTACACTTTTTTACTCCTCTCTGCAAGATAAATAAATAAAATCAACAATCACTCACTAAAATTACACTTTTTTACTCCTCTCTGCAAGATAAATAAATAAAATCAACAAATAGAGTTAGCTATATAACCTACATGGCCATCTCATCTATAACGTTTTCATGTTTCAATACGCACACTATTATTACACCAAAGTTATCATCAAAGGACGGAACCCCTTCTCAATTACCTTTATGGAAGCATATGAAACTAATATTCCCATTACCTTAATGCCTAACGTTTTTCCTACCACTTCGCCCTCCCTCCCTCTCCTTATCACGGACGAAGTGCCTTTGAAAATACCAAATTACCAGACAATGGGCCGGGGGAGCGGAGGGGGGGGCGCCGTCCGTCCCTCCCCCTCCCCCGCGTCAGGGTGATCCAGCCGATCCTCCTTGCCTCGCTTCCATTATAATCTTCCGCTTCTTGAGTCCTTTGTGGCGGGATGGGCGGGGAAAGGGATGAGCCCGCTGCTGAGTGACTGCCGGAAGACCTTCGAGGAGATGGGAAGACCCTCCTCATCCTGCAGGGCTATTGCAGGGCGTCCCGCGGATTAGTCACTCAGATGACGCAGAATGTCGGGGGATGATGGCGGGCGTTACGTAATTTTTTACAGACATTTTTACAGCCTGTCATTTTATTTATCGGTTTAGTCTATCATCTATTCAGCCTGCATATATCTGGATTGTTTATTTAGATACAAATCTACTTAGATTTTAGAGATGATTTGGAATTTTACTTGTGTTTCTAGTTTAATCTTAGGCTACATATAACGTATGAGTGTTACATATTCAAACAATACACGCAGCAAACCCTGTCCACGTCCTTGAGCAAATTCAACAACTTTGCCGAGTCCAATCACGAGTCCCAGAATCTACAGAGTAATCGCTAGAATAATTTCCTGGAGGAAGCCGAGCGACCAATTAGGAAGAGTAATTGGCAGTCCCGAAGCCCTTCTGTCGAGAGCTGCCACCACCACCGCTCTCTTTTCTCCCTCTTCTGGGCCGATAACTTCGTTCTTTCGTCGAGGACGCTGTTATCCAAACTGTTCTCGCGTGCCTTGACAGTCTCCCTCTCCCTCCTCGCTTCCATTATCACTTTTCTTTCTCGCACTCTCTCCCTCTTCCCCTCTTCGTTGCTCAACTTTCACTCTTTATCACGGACCAGTAATCTTCCAACTTTCTTGCCATAACTTCATGAAGCAGCAATTCAATTTCTGTACATCATGCTTCACCTTCACTGAACTATTTTACTTCCCTTCGTCAGTGTGAGATCACCTGACGCAAAGTTACTGCTCTCGCCATTTTTGTTCGTAAATTGATTATGATAAAGATATCAATAATTGTATTAGCCATGATATAGCAATCGCATTATGGTGGATCACAACAATGTCAATGTTAATGTGGTGAATTATACATACTCTTGCTAATGATATTGACAATTAGAAAAAAAAAATGACAGAATAACCACAATAACGCAGTTTGTTTCAACCTTGTAAATGTACTTTTTTATGCACAAGGAACCAATCAGATGAAGTGATCATTACAATCTAATGAACTAGTATGTGTTCCATTTGCAATTCATTTATGCGTTTTCATTGGAGTCTGTATACACACACACACACATATATTTTTTCTTTCTTTCTTACTGTATATATATATATATTATTATATATATATATATATATATATATTATATATTTATTTTTTTTTTTTTTTTTTTTTTTTTTTTTTCTTTTCTTTCTTTCTTTCTTTCTTTCTTTCTTTCTTTCTTTCTTTCTTTCTTTCTTTCTTTCTTTCTTTCTTTCTTTCTTCTTTCTTTTCTTCTTTCTTTTTTTCTTTTTTCTTTCTTTCTTTCTTTCTTTCTTTTTCTTTCTTTCTTTCTTTCTCGAAAACAACAAATTAAACCAAAAACAGCACCACCAATTATAGCCTAAACCTATGCCATGCAACAAAGGCATTAAAGGTGGTAATCACAATACTCGTAACTGTTATTGCGTTCGTAACAATAATGATGGTGGCAATGGTGATGATTATACATATTTAGAATAATAACGATGATGATACCGATGATGATAATGGTGATGAAGATATGATGACAATGATAATAATAGCAGTACTATTGACAATAGTTATAGCAGTAGCCGTAGTGATCGTAATAATAGTGTTAATAATAACAACAATATCTGTAATAATGATAATAAGAATGATAAAAATTACCTAATATTAAATAAAAAAGGTAATAATAACAATAATAATGATAATGACTGTTATTATAATATAAATAATGATGATAACAGCGATAATAATGACAATTATAATGATAACAATAGCAACAAAATTATAATAAGAATTATTATAATGATAATAATGATAGTAGAATGATAATAATACCAGTAATAATAATTTTATAATAATGATAATTATAGTAATGATAGCGATAATAATGATAAAAAATATATTAATATGATAATGGTAATACTAAAAGTTATTATTATATGATGATGATAATGCTAGTAATAGTGATGATAGTAGTAAAAATTAAACAATAATAACAATAATGATAATAGAAGCAATAATAATATGAACAATGATAAAAATAATACCAATAACAACGAATAATAATTCACAATGTTAATGATAATGATAAAGTTATAATAATGATTATAAGAAGAATAATTATAATATTAACATTAATAACAATAATAATAATGATGATGATTATAAGAACAATGAAAAATCTAGATTAGTACAAAATATATACATATATCTAGACCGGACTTGCTCAGACACTTGGTCAATAGTTTGTCAAAATTATTTATTCATATTCAATTTGCAGTGTTCAGTCTCCCGGAATTATGAAGCAGGATGTTGGAGTAAAACCTTCTGGTAAAATCTACCGCAAACACATGGAATCCTTCAAAAGCCTTTTGTGGAAAACTTGTGAAAAAATGTCGAGAGGAATTAAGGCCATGAGTAAGACAAGAAAAATAAAATTGTGGTAAAATAAAAATACGAATTTAGGTTTGAAGAAAAGGTAAAGAATAAGAAGAGGGGGGGGGGAGTGGAGGAAGGAAGTTGAGGATGGTGGAGGAGGAGGAGGAGAAGGAAGAGGAGGAGGAGAGGAGTTGGTGGAGAGGGAGGTAGTGGAAGAGAGGAGGAGGAGGTGGTGGTGGTGGTGGAAGGAGAAGGAAGGAGGAGGGTGGTGGTGAAGAGAAGGAGAAGGAGGAGGTGGTGGTGTGGAAGAGGAGGGGAAGGAGGAGGAGGTGGTGGTGGTGGTGGTGGAGAGAAGGAGAAGGGGGAGGAGGTGGTGGTGGAAGAGAAGGAGAAGGAGGAGGAGGAGGCGGCGAAAGCGGAGGAGGACGAGGAGCAGCAGGTGAAAAAGGCTTAATAAGGATGATAACGACCATGATGATATCAGAATAATCCCAGTATGCCATACAACAACCGTAGCAATGATATCGTGGTTGTCTGATTGTTTACATAATATTCGGCATTGCTCATAATACCTTTACAACGATAAGGACGAGAAAAAGAAAGAAAAATGAGTCGTTGCAGTTGTTATTTCACTCACATGAATATTTTACCTTTCAAAGCTGTTCAAAGTAAAACATCTTCCTCTGCCTTTGGTATATATAGTTTTTTTTCTAATTTTAGGAACCACTTTTTTGTTCAAAAGTCTTACCACATTAGTCTTCCTACTCATGCCTCCAGTTCTTTCAATATGTGTGTGTGTGTGTGTGTGTGTGTGTGTGTGTGTGTGTGTGTGTGTGTGTGTGTGTGTGTGTGTGTTTTATCGTATGTACTTGGTATAATGTGTGTATGTGTGCGTGTGTGTGTGTGTGTGTGCGTGTATGTGTGTGTGTGTGTATGTGTGTGCGTGTGTGTGTTTATCGTATGTATGTATGTGTGTGTGTGGTGTTATCGTATGTACTTGTATAATTGGATTCACTGTACTGGGAGCGCATGTAGAATATTTGGTATCAATTTTATCATTATCATTATTAGTATACATTTTTTTCTACAATATCATGATCAGATCATCATCGACCTCGTCATCTTTTCCATTTATATTTCTGTATTACCCTTTTATTCGTTCTGTGTATAGGTGAAATATGTGTTCAAAATAATTACGAAAACACCAATAAAA
>NW_020870974.1:667563-675063 GCF_003789085.1 Penaeus vannamei
TACAATTTCAAAAAAGAAAGTACAAAAAAAAAAAAAAACTCAAAGTACAAACACAGAGCATCGAGCGGAAGAAAAAGAACACCACTAAAACAAGCAAAACACAAAGGAAACACAGAGAGAAGCGAAGTACCCCCAGGGAGCCCGTAACAAGAACGTAGACGTCTCGGAGTACAGAATATGACATGAGGCAGGCTATGGCAGCTGAATAATTTTTATTTTGTACGTCCCTCTGTCCTCTCTTCTCTCCTCTCTCTCGTTATCTCTCTCAGGTGCCTCGGAGTCTCATCTTCATACTCTCTCTCTCTGCGTCTATCATCTTCTCTCTCTATCATTATCTCCCGGGCTCTCGTCCAGTCGTCTCATCTCTTCTCGTGTTTCGTCATTTGTCCCGGAATCAGTCCTTCCTCTCCTCCCATATCAGTCCTCTCTTCTCTGTTGATGCTTTCGCTTGCTTGTCCTCTCCAGATACTCTTTGTCCAGAGTTATGTTATCTCAGTCATGATTTATCCTCCATCGGTCAAGTCTCATCCTCCTCTTCTTCAGACTTACGGTGTGTTGCGCTTGTATCACCTATCTTCTCAGCGGATTCTCACCAAACTTCTCCATAGTCTCATTTCTTTCCCTACTTTTCTCTTTCCTTTCTTTCTTTTTTTTCGTCTTTTCCTCCGCTCTTATCGTCCGTTCTCTCGCTCGAGTCAATCAGCCTTCCCACGTCTCTCTCTCCTTCTCATCTCTTCAATCATCACTCATCTCTCAGTACTTTTCTCTACATCGGATTCTCATTTCGTCTCACTAGATTCGTTTAACCACACGTCTGGAACTCTTCTGTTCATTCTCTCATCGAACGTAATCTCTTCTCTTCTATTCTCTCTCTATTCATCTTTCTCTGCTCTCTCCAACTAGTAGTCGTGCATAATTTGAGTTATTATACAGGTTACCAGGTTCTGCAACATTAGTGGCCGGCAGTTTCTCCTGAGCGTTAGTTCGCGCCGAGATATTGTGCGCAGCTCTGTTTCGTGTTAGGAGATGGCCTCAGGCGAAAGGATTCGTTATGTAATAAGCTCTTTGTGTCTTCGGTAAAATTATATAACCATGTCAGCTACGGAACAACTACGTCGTGATGATATGGTTATATTTATGATTTGTTAGGCAGGAATAAGTGTATAGTGTTTAGGTGAGTGACCATAATTGCATCTGCCAGGCTCGCAGCCCTTGTTTGACAGATGTCGAGTTTATTATTACGTTCATAAATGCACTTTAACTCGACGTCTTTGTTATCTACTCACTTTGTCTCGTGGTGGAGTGTCATATTCTATATATATATATGTATCTCTTCTCTCTGCTGTATGTTGTCTGTCTGTCTGTCTGATCTCTTACTCTCTCGTCTGTGCTCTGCATCTATTATCTATTATTATCTATCTATCTATCTTCTCCTCTAGCTCTGAAATTCTTGTATTCCGGAGACCTTCTATAATACTCCGTTATATATGTATTTGTATGTAGACTTACCTTTCTAATGTTTATTAATTGTTTTTTATTATTTATTAATTTAATTTAATTATTTATTTATTTATTTATTTATTTATTTATTTATTTATTTATGTTATTTATTTATTTATTTATTTATTTATTTATTATTATTTTATTATTATTTATTATTTATTAATTTATTATTAATGTTATTATTCATTTCACCACTATTGTTTCTGCATTTCAGTTATTGTGGTTTTTGTGTTTGATTTACTTTTTACTGTTTATTGATATTCCTATGTTTCTTTAGACCGTTGTCTTGGGTTTTATGTATTGATTTGTCTATCTTATGTTCATTTCTTTACTTATTTTTATTTATTTATTTGTTTATTATTTATTTATTATTATAATTATATTTATTTATTATTATTTCTTTACTTATTATAATTCCCATCTATTTCCATCTATTTTGTAGCGTTGCAATAATGATATTAATGATAGAGATAATAATATGACCTGTTAATTAGATATGCTCCGAGAAAACAAAATTAATAAGCATTATGTTTGATTGACATGATTACAATTCCTGGTAATATTACTAATACTTATAATTAAATCACCAATGATAATTTCCATAACAGTAAAAGTTTTAATGAAATAGAAAATTAGATAAAGAAAAAAAAATAGATATATATATATAATATATATATATATATATTATATATATATATATATATATATATATATATATATATATATATATATATATATACTACACCAAAACATTCACCTTAAGTTTTGCTACATTCTGAATCGTCTACAACATTATCATTATGGCATAATTATAATCGTTCTTTCTCTTCCATTCTTCGTCCTTTTTGTTTTATTTTCGTGATTTACGTTTGGATAACAAGAGGGAAAGGCATCGATTTCTTTGTCATTATCAAGTAACTCTTGCTTATTGCATGTCATTAAAGGCGATAACCTTATGCAATAGCACTGATGAATGGGACATGTTGCTTCTCACGATTCTCTCTCTCTCTCTTCTTCTCTTTCTCTCTCTCCTCTCTCTCTCTCTCTCTCTCTCTCCTCTCTCTCCTCTCTCTTCTCTCTCTCTCTCTCTCTCTCTCTCTCTCTCTCTCTCTCCTCTCTCTCTCCTCTCTTCTCTCTCTCTCTCTCTCCTCTCTCCTCTCTCTCTCTTCTCTCTCGTAGTAATGGTACTATTACTTACTATAAAATGAAAAATATAACAATGAATAATGATAAATAATAAGTGATTAAAATAGTAATGATGATAATAATAAGGATGATGATGATGATGATGATGATAATAGTGAAAATAATGATAGTAAGGATAGAAATGATGATAATGATAACAATATGCTAATGATGATAAAACAAAATGATAATAATAATAATTGATAGTAATAATGATACGGATGATAATCATGAAAAAAATGATAGTAATGATAATGATCGTTATGATAATGATAAGGATGTCAATGATCATTATGACCGTTATGAAAAATAATAATAATAGTATAATAATATAATAATAACAACAACAACAGCAACAACAACAACAACAATAACAAACAACAACAAAAAAACATAATAACAATGATAAGAATGATAATAATAACAATCATGATAATAATTATGCTAATAACAATAATACAAAATAATGCTGTTCATAATAATAAAACAATAGTTACCTCAGCCGCTGCATCGTCAATAGTAGCTGCATTGATAACAACCATTGATGAAAATAATGAACAAAGACTATCATCATTAATAATACCCCCCCCCCCGCCCCAGTATCGTGATTACTAATACCATCATTGCCATTATCAGTATGTAATTATTCCATCATTATCCATCCTATTAACGCTCTACTACTTTTCAAATTTAATATAATCACAAACACTGTCATAATCTAATTGAACGACAGGAACACAAAGATCGGGTTTTCGTTCTTCTGAAAAGGCTTTGTTCTCGTGAACTGAACAGCTGATCGGAAGAACATTGGGGAATTTTACACTGCATTGTAACTTAGATGATTGTTAGAGAAAGGGAGGAGGAAAGGGAAAGAGAGGGAGAGAGAGAGAGAGACGAGAGAGAGAGAGAGAGAGAGAGAGAGAGAGAGAGAGAGAGAGCAGAGAGAGAGAGAGAGAGAGAGAGAGGAGAGGGAGAGAGAGAGAGAAGAGAAGAGAGAGAAGAGAGAGAGAGAGAGAGAGAGAAAGAGAGAGGAGAGAGGAGAGAGAGGAAGAGAGAGAGAGAGAGGAGAGAGAGAGAGAGGAGAGAGGAGAGAGAGAGAGAGAGAGGAGAGAGAGAGAGAGAGCGAGAGAGAGAAGAGAGAGAGGAGAAGAAGAGAGAGAGAGAGAGAGAGAGAAAGAGAGAGGAGAGAGAGGGAGGGAGGGAGGGAGAAGGAGGTGGAGAGAGAAAGGGGGGAGGGAGGGAGGAAGAGAGGAGGGGAGAGAGAGAAGAGAGAGAGAGGGAGAGAGAAAGAGAGAGGGAGAGAGAAGAGAAAGAGAAAGAGAAAAAGGAGAAAGAGAAAGAGACAGAGAGAGAGAAGAGAGAAGAGAAGAGAGAGGAGAGAGAGAGTGATAGAGAGAGAAGGAGGGACGAAAGAAAGAGAGGGGGGATAGGTTAATAGGTAAATAAATAGAAATATAGATAAGAAAAGGGACAGATTGATAGACAGATATATAGAAATAGATATATCACAGATAAATAAATAAATAGATAGAGACAAAAAAAAACAGAGAGAAAGAAAGAATAAAGACAAAGACGATGGCATAGAAACATATATATCACAGACACAAACCCAGATAAATATATAAATAGAGAGAAAGAGAGCAAAAAACAGAGAAAGAAAGAAAGAACAAGACAAATGACCCAAACATTTATCTATATACGAAAGAATATGTTTTGAGATTCGAGAAAATCCCAAAATCAGATTTATACTCTTAATCCCATACGCTCGCCTACCATAACTTCATTATCCTTACCTCTCACTCTCGCCTACATTAATATTCCGTCAGCATCCAGCATCCAGCATCCATTTCCGGTGAGATCGAGGCTACATTTATCGCTCTCGTGAACGTCTTGCTCTGATGCGTGAAGATGGTGCGGATCAGGGTTCTTCTTTTCTTGTTTTTGTTGTTTTTTTGTTTGTTTGTTTTTCTTTTTTATTCTCATTCTTTCTTTTTTCTTCTCTTCTTCTTTCTTTTTTCCTTTTTTCTTCTATTTTTTTTCTTTTTTCTTCTTCTTCTATTTTTTTTCTTTTTCTTCTTCTTCCTCCTCTCCCTTCTCTTTTTCTTTCGTCTCCTCCTCCTTCTTCTCCTCCCACTCCCTTCTCCTGCACACACTCTCCTCCTCCTCCTTTTCCTTTTCTTCTTCATCTTCTTCCTCCTCTTTCTCGCACTCCCCTTCCTCCTCCTTTTCTGTTCCTTATTATTCTTGTTGATGATGATGATGACGATGATGTTGTTGTTGTTGTTGTTGTTGTTGTTGTTGTTGTTGTTGTTGGTTTGTTGTCCTTGTTGTTCTTGTTCTTTGTTCTTGTTGTTCTTGTTGTTGTTCTTCTTCTTCTTTATCTTCTTCTTTTCCTCCTACTTCTCCTCCTCCTTCTCCTCCTCCTTCTTCTCCTCCTTATCCTCCACCTCCCTTTCCCCCTCCTCCCCCTCCTCTTCCTCCTAATAAGCATGAGTCATCATTCACACTCCCCTCACCATTCAAGTCATCCTGTGGTCCTCTTCCTCATCATCAAAGTCATCATCATCATTACTCCTCAACCTTGTCATCTAAAGCGAGTCTTTATCTCTCTCCTCTATTTGTTTATCATCAAATTATGTCTAATTAATCATCTACAAACAGCACCGACGTTAAAACTCTCCTTAAGAACGATAAATTCATCTAAATTTCCAATATCTCATTAACCTTCTTAAATTTTCACCATTCCAATATCTCATTAACCTCTCATCATCATTATTTTCACCATTATTCCCCCTTTACTATCTCCTCCCTTTCTCGATATTCATATTTCGAAATTTATCTTTATCTTTCTTCACATTACGAAATTTATCATTCTCTTTCGTATTTTTTTTTTTTTCCCAACCAAGTAATATCGTCTGCGAGCGGCACAGGAAGCAGCTATTCCTCCAGGTCATAAAGGCGAGAATCCGAGCGTTCCTTTTCAGACCTGACGAGGCGTAAAGGATAGTTAGCCTCCTCTCCTCCGCCGGGAATGAGCACAGTCAAATCTTAATGGGAACTGGGCTTGATCGTTAATTAGACTCGTGTATGCGTGACTATATCCGTGTTGTGGTAATATAAGTCGGGAGAATTATAGTCTCTCGCAGGGACAGACTTTTAAATACACTGCACTATGTCTTGTTGTTAATAATTGTCATGAGTTAATGTCATGATAATGAGTAAGAGGGAGATTTATTTAAATGTTGGTGCGGAACTTGACTACAAATATTTTGAGGGAATTTCAACATATGTAGGAAAAAAATAATAGTTCTTGGTCGACAAATTGACAGATAAGAAGTATGGATTTAACTAGCTTTAATCTGCTTCGAAGTATTCATGTTAGTGGTGTTTTGAAAGTTAAGAAATAATAAAAATGTCTTTTATAGTCGATATCACAAAACTAGATAGTGAAATATATTTAATCAGCTCTAAGCACGTGAAATGAACATTCCATACGAAATTATAAATATGAAAATGATTATTGATAGCATCTGTTCTTATCATTATCAAGAGAGAGAGAGAGAGAGAGAGAGAGAAGAGAGAGAGAGGAGAGGAGAGAGAGAGAGAGAGAGAGGAGAGAGAAGAGAGGAGGAGAGAGAGAGAGAGAGGTGGTAGGAACGGGGGGGGCATATTCTAGTATAATCAACGAAACCATATGAATAAAAAAGACATCAATGAAAGGTATATTTTGGTCAGTTTCAGATGATAATCAACTGATGTCAGGGAAATATCTAGAAAGAAAAAAAAGCAAAAAAAGAAACAGATAACAAATCAAAACGAAGCATTTCATAGGTCAGATTGACAAGAATAGATATCCTATAAAAAAAAAATTACAATCTTTTTCTTTTTTTCTTTTATTTTCTATTGCATTTTACCTCCTCTTCAAATGTCCTATCTTTTCTGTAACACAGTTTTTTATTTCTATTCCCTTTTTGTATTCAATTCCTATTATCTATTCCTTTCAATAATACTTTATACCCCCCCATTCCTTCTATCCATCTCCATCCCCATCCTATTCCCATTCCTATCTTTCCCTTTTCTTTAATACTTATTTTCTATCCACTTTCGAATCACGTGCACGCACTAATAACCTGCTGTGTACTTTACTCCCTCCTCCTAGCAGGCTTCCTGGCCACTGATCACCCGAGGCAGTCATAACCTGATTACTGGGGGTTGTAATCATCCCGGGGAAGGTCTCTGATGCTGAGTGAGGTTCTGCTGATGCTGGGGTTCTATTTTTTTTTTTTTTTTTTTTGAGAGAGAGAGAGAGAGAGGGCGGGTGACTATATATATAATATATATATAGATATATTATATTATATATCTATAATAATATAGTAGCGAGAGAGAGAGAGAGAGAGAGAGAGGAGGAGAGAGAGAGAGAGAGAGAGAGAGAGAGAGAGAGAGAGAGGAGAGAGAGGAGAGAGAGGGAAGGAGAGAGAGAGGGAGAAAGTAGAGTGGAGAAAGGGGGGAAGGGGAGGGAGGAAGGGAGGAGGGAGATGGAGGGAGAGAGAAGACAGAGAAAGAAAGCGAGAGAGAGAGGAAGAGAGAGGGAGAGAGAGAGAGGAGAGAGAAGAGGACGAGAGAGAGAGAGAGAGAGAGAGGAGATGAGGAGAGAGAAAGAGAGAGAAGAGAGAGAGAGAGAGAGAGAGGGAGGGAGGGAGAGGGAGGGAGGGAGGGAGAAAGAGGAGGGAGGGAGAAAAGAGGGAGGGAGGGAGAGAAGGAGAGAGAGAGAGAAGAGAGAAGAGAGAAGGAGAGAGAGAGAGAGAGAGA
>NW_020870974.1:682563-685063 GCF_003789085.1 Penaeus vannamei
GGAATTTGCCAAACAAGCCTCATCTGCGAAAGCAATCAGGCTGAAAGAGAGAGAAGAGAGAGAGAGAGAGAGAGAGAGAGGGAGGGAGGGAGGGAGGGGAGGGAGGGAGGGAGGGAGGAGAGAGAGAGAGAGAGAGAGAGAGAGGAGAGAGAGAGAGAGAGAGAGAGAAGAGAGAGAGAGAGAGAGAGAGGGGGGGGGGGGAGGGGGGGGAGCGAGAGAGAGAGAGGAGAAGATAGAGAGAGAGAGAGAGAGAGAGAGAGAGAGAGAGAGAGAGAGAGAGAGAGAGAGAGAGAGAGAGAGAGAGAGAGAGAGAGAGGCTGATGAAACCTCCAGCATCTCATCGTAAATTCTGGTGCTCTCAGAACGTCGTTATGTAACAACTGTATTGTATCATTATGCAGCAGATGAAGGGGAATTAAACTAATTAGAAGTAGTAAATTGGCAATCTCCATAATTAAGACTTAAATACAGAGTTAAGGCCAGAACTTTCCCCAAAAAATAAGAAAAAAAAAAGAAAAGTTTAGTCTCCAAACCCAGGGCTGATAAGTGCTTCAATTTTCCGCGATTTATGCATGAATTTATAACATGATTGATAGCTCCTCATAATAATTTGCGCGATCTATTAGGCTGTAATTATGGAACACGAGCCATAATACAATAATCGCCGTCCAGATTCAATAACAGGCAATCATCGACAGTTAATGGCTATCAGTCAGAAATGGATCAGCTGTTTAAAGCCATTTAGGGTTCGCGTTTCCCCCTTTTTCAGACACTTTAACGTGTACATTTTGTTGGTGTATATGCGTCGTATGTGTATGATGTTGGTCCGTTTTTTTCAGACCCTAGTGTGTACGTTTTTGTTGGTATACATGAACTTTATGTGTGTGTAAGTTACTTCCGTGAAAACTAATCATGAGAAATGTTCAGTCTTTTATTTTATCTATCACTTTGTCAGTGTATCGATAACCCAGCGGTAAGGTGCTGGTCTAGCAATCTTGCGGACCTGCGTTCAATCCCACCCCCGGCCAGTGAGTGGTATCCCCGGCCACTCCTTGCACAGAGGGGGAGATTTGGGCAAAATAACACAGACAGTATGTCACAGCAAAGAATATCCATTGTAACAAATGGAATTTAAACTAAATCTTAAATCTTTAAATCTTATGACAGCTTGGAGGGTGAAAAAAAAAAGTTTTCCCTCTCACATCCTTTATTTTAAACCCATTTTGTGTGTTCCGAGCGAAGACAAAAATGGATCGTACCCTGCTTCCCTATCCCTCCCTATCCCACATGTGGCTCAGAGATAGAGAAGCATTTCGTTTGCATTGTGGTGGGTTCTAGCCGGCTCTGTTTAGAAGCCAAACAAACTCCTGATGAGTTGCACAGCCAGTGAGTGATGGCGCCGATACTAATATGTAAATGTTTATAAGGGCTTTGGCGTTAGATTGGTTTTAATGGTGAAAGGCAATGAAATGGATAATGAGTGTAAGAACAAAAGTATACGTTTTTTTCTTTTCTTTTATATGTTTCTTCTGTTTTAAGTATCTTAAAATTGCAAATATATGAAAGTGCAATCTTTATTATGAGAGCGCATGATAACTTTTAATGATGTTAGTAATATTAGTTAAGATTAATAAAAAAATAAAACATAATGCAAAATTATTGTTATCAATATGAAATAAGGACAGTTCCGTGATATTTCACAGCTTAATTACCCTAAAAAATTATTCGAAAGTAAATAATAAAAATGAAAACATTACGAATAGTGGATACAGTAAAATCATTCGTAACTGAAAACAGATTAATACTTCAAAACATTAATTTTCACGTAAAAAAAAAAATGTCCCTACGTATCATAAAATAACATTCCGAACTAGATATTCGCCAACCCCCCAAAACCAAATTATATCTATATTCTAAAAAAAAAAAAAAAAAAAAAAAACACGACCTGTTGTTATCCCGACCCCCTGTTACGCTCACTGTACGTGTTGTTAGGCCAAATGTAGGAATGGGAAGCAAGCCAAAAGTCTGTTATTGACACTCTGGTCGATGGCCGCCCCCCCCAATTGGAGTGTGGGGTATGCTAAGTATATATAAATATTGTATATGTGTGATAATATATATTATATATATAATATATAGTATGGTATATATATATATATATATAGATATATATATATTATATATTATATATATATATATATATATTATATGTATATTATATGTGTGTGTGTGTGTGTGTGTGTGTGTGTGTGTATATGTATGTATGTATTTATATGTACACACAAAAATTTATAAATATATATGTGTGTGTGTGTGTTTATATGTACACACATATATATACACATATATTTATAAATATCTATCTATATATATGTATATATGTTTGTATATAAATGTATGTATATGTTTGTTTCTATAATTATCTACGTATGCATGTAAGTATGTATAGAATTAGGGATGTACGTATATATATGTTATTAATTTTTTTAGGCTCGTCACA
>NW_020870974.1:700063-702147 GCF_003789085.1 Penaeus vannamei
AAGCAATCTTTTCTATGTAATGACTCATGGCAAGGCTGAGCTATTCTTAACAGTATTATTCTCACCTTTTTAATTACCATCTTCGTATTATCTTAAGTGTAAAAATGATGAAGGTTTAGGACACTGAATTTGTCTGTCTCTGTGAAAGGTTTTTGGTTCCCGGAATTATTATTACTATTATCATCATTATCATTTATTATTAGTAGTAGTATTAGTATTAGTATTAATATCATTATTATTATTATTGTTATCATTATTGTTGTTGTTATTATTATTATTATTATTATTATTAATGAAGGCTTCTGTGTTTTAAGTGTCCATCTATCTATCTATCCATCTATTCATCTATCTACATGTTTGTATCTCTTTCACTAACTCATTCTCTCTCTCTCTCTCTCTCTCTCTCTCTCTCTCTCTCTCTCTCCTCTCTCTCTCTCTCTCTCTCTCTCTCTCTCTCTCTCTCTCTCTCTCTCTCTCTCTCTCTCTCTCTCTCTCTCTCTCTCTCTCTCTCTCTCTCTCTCTTCTCTCTCTCTCTCTCTCTCTCTCTCTCTCTCTCTCTCTCTCTCTCTCTTTCTCTCACATACACAAAGCTTTTCTTTTTTTTTCATTTTCAGAAGTAAACAATCCCGAGGCCGTTGAAAGCGTGCATACTTGCCCCGGAAGTCGTTGGGTCGGCTTTGGATGAAACTTTAATGTTTTCTATTTCACTTTCTTTCTACCTTTCTTTACCCTCGCTTTTCTCTCTTTGCTGTTATTTTTCCTTCGTTTTTGGGGGCTTTTTCCTCGCTTTTGCCTCTCGTTTTTTTCTCCCTCGCTTTTCTCTCTTTTCTTTTCTTCTTATTTTCTTCGTTTTTTCTCTCTCTCTGTCTCGCTTTTCCTTCTCGTTTTTTTTTTTTTTTTTTTTGAAGGGGGAGGGGGCTTTACTTTTCTTTTTTCTTTTCTCTTTTTTGTCTTCCTCTCTTAAGATTTACTTTGACGCAGAACTTTCGTCTGCAGAAACGCCTCTCCCATCTTGATGAGACGGACGGAATTTTACACACGAAGTATGCCTCGAACTTCGAACTTTCCAAACTGTGTTAGAGACTTCAGCCTCCTGTTGGCCTTTCGGGTTTCTTGGATTCAAAATTCCTCTGTTGCGCAAACTTCTCGACTTGTTTAACGCCGCCGAGCCTTGGCATCAGTGCGTTATAAAAGGGATGCAGCACAAAAGAAGAGAAGAGAGAGAGGGAGAGAGAGGGAGAGAGAGGAGGAGGAGGAGGAGGGAGGAGGAGGGAGAGGAGGAGGGAGGAGGGAGGAGGGAGGGGAGGGAGGAGGGAGAGGAGGGAGGGAGGAGGGAGGGAGAGGAGGGAGGAGAGAGAGAGAGAGAGAGAGAGAGAGAGAGAGACAGACAGACAGACAGACAGACAGAGAGAAAGAGAGAAGAGGCAATCTGTAATGAGGAAAAAGAAACAAAACATTTAAGACATGCAAAAAATTGTGCCTCGCTCTTGGCCATGAATAAGAAATGGTAACAGTCGATTTTCCAGAATAACTTCTGATAAAAAAAAGAAAAAAAAATCCCGCTACACTGCATTCCCGGACAGATGTTGTGCTTTCTTGAAAATCGAAATGGAATATTTCATGTTGGTAGAAAAGCTGTGTCCTAAAACTGAAATAAACAATTTTTCTCGCAAATTAACTTTGTAATTTAATCATTTCCGTTCCTCCTTTCCATTCACTTTGTTCTTCTTCTGCTTCTTCGCCTTCGTTTTTTTCTACTCCTTATTCGTTCCTCTATTTTATCATTATTATTATTTCTATCTTCTCCTTCTTCGTCTTCTTCTCATTCTTCTTCTTCTTCCTTATATTTTTCCTCTTCTTTTTTCTCCATCTTCGTGTTCTTCTTTTTCTTCTCCTTCTCCTTCTCCTTCTTCGTCTTCGTCCTCTCTTCTTTCCTCTTTCTTCGTGTTCTTCTTTCTTCCTCTTCTTCTTCTTTTACTACTTCTTCTTTTCTTTCTTTTTCTCCGTCGTCTTCTTCCCCGTCTTCTCCTTCTCCTTCTCCTTCTCCTTCTCTTCTTCTTCTCTTCTTCTTCTTCTTCCTTGTC
>NW_020870975.1:0-2500 GCF_003789085.1 Penaeus vannamei
CGCCCTCTCTCCTCTCAACCTTTTTCTCCCTCCTCTCCTCCTCCTCTCATTTACCCCTCCCCCTCCCCTTTCCTCCTATCCCCTCCCTCCTTCCTCCCTCCTACTCCCTCACTTTCATTTTACCCTCTCCCTCTCCTCCTACCTCTCTCTTCCTACCCCTCTCCTTCTCCTCTTACCTCCCTACATTCCTCCTATCCCCTCCCTCCCTCCTCCCATTCCTCCTACCCCTCTCTCCCCATCCCATCCCCCCTCTCCCCCCTCCTCCCCCTCCCTCTCCCTCCCTCCCCACCCCCCCCCCCATTCCCCCTCCCCTCTCCTCCATCCCTCTCCTCCCATCCCCTTCCATCCACCCACCCCATTCCACCTACCCCCTCCCTTTCCCCCTACCCTCCCCTCCCCCCCACCATGGTACAATCCAGTAGGTTCCCCGCACCGCCGCCGCCGACGACCCACGACACACAGTTACCACGACGAGCTGGAGGGACTCATGGGACAATTCTGTCTCGCCGGACGTCTTGGGATTTCCTTTCCCAGTCCTTCGGGGTCCTTCTTGGCAGCGTCCCGTGCGTGTTGGATGGGGCTGGTGTATGCTGCTCGTCTTGTGTACTTGTTTTATTTTTTATTTTTTTTTTTATCTTCTTCTTTTTCCTATTTTTCTTCTCTTTCTTTTCTTCTCTTGCTTCTTCTTCTTTTCTTTTTCTGTTTTCTTCTTGTTCTTTCTTCTTTTTTTTTTTTTTTTTTCTTCTCTTCTTTTTCTCTCTTTTTTTTCTGTTCTTCTTCTTGTTCTCTTTTTTTTTTTCTTTTCTTGTTCTTCTGCTTGTTCTCTCTATTTTTTCTTTTCGTGTTCTTGTTATTATCATTCTTCCTCTCTTCTTCTCCTCTCAGTCGTCTTTTCTTTTTTTCTTCGTTGTCATTTTTTTTCCTCTTCTTCTTTTTACTTCTTCTTCTCTCATCCCTCCTCTTTCTTCTCCTTCTTCTTTTTCGTCTTTTCTTCTTCTATAAACCATTTTCTTCATCTTCATCTCTCTCCCATCTTTGTCTTCGTTTTACTTACGTTTTCCTTTTTCAACTTCTTTACTTCTTCCTCTTTCTTCTTCTTTTTGTTCTTCTTAGTCTTCTTCTTCTCCTTCTTCTTCTTTCTTCTTCTTCGTAATGTTAGTCTTCTTCATTTTCGCACCTTTTTCTTCTTCCGCATTTAATTATCATTACTATTATCATTATTATTAGTTTTCTTCTTCATCTTCTTCTTCTTGGATGGAGAAGGAGAGTTTATTTTTATTTATTCGTTTTTTTTATATAAATATATTGTAAATTCGTTTGTTTCATGTAATCTGTCACTCTTCGTATACTATTTATTTGTGTATGTGCGTTTGTGTGCGCGTATGTTTGTGTGCATGTGTGTGTTTGTGTGCGTGTGTATTGTTTTGTGTGCGTGTGTTGTTTTGGTGTGCGTGTGTGTTTTGTGTACGCATGTGTTTGGTGTGCGTGTGTGTTCTGTGTACATACGTGTGTGTGTGCGTGTGTGTTTTGTGTACGTACGTGTTTGTGTGCGTGTGTGTTTGTGTATTTATGACTGTGTATTTTTTTCATCTCTTTACATTTATCCGTATATCCCCTTTGTACTCATTTATCATACCTCCCTTATCTCTTTGTCTCTATCTCATTCTCTTTATCCTATTTAATATCCATATCCACCATCTTCTATCTACCTTTTCATCACTATTTTTATCCATTACCCTGCCTATTATCCACCATCTTCTGTCTACCTTTCCATCACCATTCTTTTAATCTATTATCCTGCCTATTATCCACCATCTTCTATCTACCTTTTCATCACTATTTTTTCTATCTACCTTTTTATCACTATTTTTTAAATCTATTATCCTGCCTATTATCCACCATCTTCTATCTATCTTTTCATCACTATTCTTTTAATCTATTACTCTACCTATTATCTACCACCTTCTATCTACCTTTTCATCACTATTTTTATAAACTACCTTTTCATCACTAATTTCTTATCTATTATCATTCACCATCTTCTTCTATCTACCTTTTCATCACATTTTTTTCTATCTATTACCCTACCTACATACCCAAACAACTAGATATCAACCACATAAGCTTATGTTGTCTCCGCATGCGTGCCGAGGTCCTGGGGCCAGCATGGGCGGGTGTGGGCGGCTGCCTTGGAAAAACTGGAAAGTCAGAATAAAGATAAGATAATGGAGTTTTTTTTTAAAGGGGGGTATTTTAAGATAGTTCAGTGGGGAGGGGGTTGGGAGAAGAGGGAGGGGATAGGGTGGGGTGGGAGGAGGGGGGAGGGGAGGAAGGGGTGTGAGGATGGGGGAGGGTGGGAGGGGGATGGAGGAGGGATGGAGAGGGGGTGTTAGGAGGGGAAGGAGGAAAGGGAAGAGAGGGGAGAAGGAAGGGAAGGGGAAATGGGAGAGAGTGGGATGGAGAAAGAGAGAGAGAGAGAGAGAGAAACAGACAGATAACG
>NW_020870975.1:12500-15000 GCF_003789085.1 Penaeus vannamei
ATAGAGATAAAGGCTACGATATTATCTGCGGTTACATGAGGGTTCTGAATGTTAATACCAAGCGGGTGTACTTTCCGGAGGGAGGGGGGGTGGGGTGGGGTTGGGGGTGGGAGGGGAGGGGTAATTTGTCTCTCTATTTATTTCTCTCTCTCGTTCTTTTTCTCTCTCTTGCTTTTGCTCTGTCTCTCTCTCTCTCTGTCTGTCTTTCTCGATTTTTTTCTCTCTCTCTCTTTCTCTCTCTCTCTATCTTTCTTGCTCATTCCCTCTCTCTCTCTCTCTATCTGTTTCTATCTATTTCTCTTTCTCTTCTGTCTCTCATCTTTCATTCCCAATCACTCACTCAAGCATATATTCATACACACACACATGCACAGACACACACACTACTCCCACACGTCTGTACGCACGCACGCACGCACGCTACGTACCCCCCTCCTTCTCTCTTTCTATCTCTATCTCCTTCCTTCCCTCCCTCTCTCTCTCTTTCTATCTCCATCTCCTTCCTTCCCTCTCTCTCTCTCTATCTTTCTATCTCTCTCTTCTCTCTCTCTCTCTCTCTCTCTCTCTCTCTCTCTCTCTCTCTCTCTCTCCTCTCTCTCCCACTCTCCTTCTCTCTCTCTCCCTCTTTCTCTCTCTCTCTCTCTCTCTATCTTCTCTCTCTCTCTCTCTCCTCTCTCTCTCTCTCTCTCTCTCTCTCTCTCTCTCTCTCTCCCCTCTCTCCTCTCTCTCTCTCTCTCTTCTCTCTCTCTCTCTCTCTCTCTCTCTCTCTCTCTCTCTCTCTCTCTCTCTCTCTCTCTCTCTCTCTCTCTCTCTCTCTCTCTCTCTCTCTCTCTCTCTCTCTCTCTCTCTCTCTCTCTCTCTCTCCTCTCTCTCTCTCTCTCTCTCTCTCTCATCTCTCTCTCTCTCTCTCTCTCTCTCTCTCTCTCTCTCTACTCTCTCTCCTTTCCAAGCAGAAGGGCAGAAAAAACAGACAGACGAACGTACGCCCCATGAACCCCGGGAGAAGGCTCGCCATTACCCAGCCAGTGCTAATGAGAGAGCTTCCTCTGTCCTTGTTTGTCGTTACTCTCTTGTTAGTTGACACTTGATCGCGGGGAGGGGGGAGGGGGGTGAAGGAATAGGGGTGGGGGAAAAGAGGAAGGGGGAAGGGGATGGGGGAGGGGTACGAAGGAATGGGGTGGGGAGGGGTTGGAGGGGGTGGGGGAAAGGGGGGGAAGGGGGGATTGGGGAAAGGGGTTGGAGGGGTGGGGGAAAAGGGGAGGAGGGTGGGGTAGGCAAAGGAGGGATGGGGAAGGGGTGGTGGAAAGGGGAATGTGGGAAGGGGTGAGGGGCCATGGGGATGGCGGAAGGGGCACGGTCGGAGGGGGGAGTTGGATAAAAAGCGAGGGAGGAGGATAAAAGGGAGGGGGACGGATAAAGGGGAGGAAGTTGGATAAAAAAGGAGGAACGAAAAAAAGGATAGCAGAACCGATAAAAGGTATATGGATAACGGATAACGGATAACGGGGACGGGCAAAAGGGGGGGGGGGGGGCATGGACGGGCAAAGAGAGAGAGGAGCGGACGAGGAGGAGGGGAGGGGGAGGGAGGGGAGGAGATAGGGAGTGGACGAGAGGGGGAGTAGATGTGGAACGAAAGAGGAGGGGAAGGCTAGGAGAAAGGGGTGGTGGGGGGAGGTGGGGGAAGGGATAAGTGTGTGTCTTATGTTTATCAGAAAATACTCAGCATTTTTTTTTAAGTTGCCTCTAAATTCATTTATCAACACTATTGTTATTATTGTCAATACATTGCCATTATATTATTATTCATTATCATTTATTACTGTTAATATTATCAGTTTCATTATCATCATTATTATGTTTTCATTGATATTTTTATCGTTGTTATTATTATCATGATTGTTATTATTATCATTATTATTAACATCCTAATCATTATCATTATTATTGTTATTATCATTATCATCATCGTCATTAGTACCATCGCTACTATCACCATTGATATTATCATTATCATAATCCTTATTTTGACTATTATTATTATCATTATCATTATCATTGTTATTATCATCATAATCACTTTCATCATTATTATTACTATTATCATTATCATTATCATCAATATTATTATTATTATTACAGTCTTTTATCATTACTATTGCACAATGATCATCTTCATTCTTATTTTCATTTTTGTTTGTACTACTATTCACAGTAGTAACACAAGTAGTAGCAGGAGCAGCTTCCTTATTAACATGACTACCATTGTCCCTATCACCATTACTATCATTAGTAGTTTTATTATTTTCATCACATTGGCCATTGTCATTATATTCATAGTCGTTATTAACATTACCATTATATATCTTTTAAAAATCAGTATTGGTATTCTTTATCTTTATTCTCACTATCATCCTCATTTTTATCATCATCATACCTTTATCAGTTGTATTTTTAGTATTGTTACTATCATGTTTGTTATCATAATCATCATTATCATTTG
>NW_020870975.1:20000-25000 GCF_003789085.1 Penaeus vannamei
AACAATAACAATCATTGTATTTATTACTGCCGTTTTTATCATCATTGCTATTATCATGATAACAACAACAATAATGATAACACTGACACAAATAATAGATAATAATAAAATTGTTCACACCGGCGGCTACAATCCTGTTCATCATAAGAATAAGGTCGACGATCGCTACTGCAACAGTGATGATTATGGTAATTATAATTGTTCATTAATCAAAAGCCATAAATTCAAGGAGAATGGAAGATCAAAAATGCAGTGAGATATTAGTCCAGAAAGATTAATTATTTACAAGGCGTTGAGTGGGGTGATAAGGGTGAGGCGAACGGAGAGAGGAGGAGAAGCAAAGGCAAGAATGTGGAGGAGATTGCCAAAGAGGGAGGGAGAAGAGAGAGAGAGAGAGAGAGAGAGAGAGAGAGAGAGAGAGAGAGAGAGAGAGAGAGAGAGAGAGAGAGAGAGAGAGAGAGAGAGAGAGAGAGAGAGAGGGGGGGGGGCGAAGGAGAGAGAGAGAGGAAGAGGGATAGAAAGAGAGAGAGAGAGAGAGGAAGAAGGAAAGAGGGCAAGAAGAAGAGGAGAAGAGAGAGAGAGTGGAGGAGGTAGTGAGATAGAGAGAGAGATAGAGATTAAGAAAGAGACAGAAAGAGAGAGAGAGAGAGAGAGAGAGAGAGAGAGAGAGAAGAGAGAGAGAGAGAGAGAGAGAGAGAGAGAGAGAGAGAGAGAGAGAGAGAAGGAGGAGAGAGAGAGGAAGAGGGATAGAAAGGAGAGAGAGAGAGAGAGAGAAGAAGGAAAGAGGCAAGAGAAGAGAGAGAAGAGAGAGAGAGTGGAGGGAGGTAGTGAGATAGAGAGAGAGATAGAGATTAAGAAGAGACAGAAAGAGAGAGAGAGAGAGAGAGAGAGAGAAGAGAGAGAGAGAGAGAGAGAGAGAGAGAGAGAGAGAGAGAGAGAGAGAGAGAGAGAGAGGGGGGGGGAGGGAGGGAGAGAGGGAGAAGAGAAAAAAAAAAGAGAGAAGGAGAGAGTGAAGGGAGGGAATGCGAGAGAGAGAGAGAGGAAGGAGAGAGGGAGAGGGAAAAGAGAGAGAGAGAGAGAGAAGAGAGAGAGAGAAGAGAGAAATGAAAGAGAGAGGGTAGAAGGAGAGGGAGAGAGATTAAGAAAGAGACAGTGTAGAGGGAGAGGGAGAGAGATTAAGAAAAAGAGAAAGAGAGAGATAAGAAAGAAAGAGAGAGAGAGAGAGAAATCAAGAGAGAGGGAGAGAGATCAAGAAAGAAAGAAGAGGGAGAGGAGATCAAGAAAGAAAGAGAGGAAGAGAGATTAAGAAAGAAGAGAGAGGGAGAGAGAGAAATCAAGAAAGAGAGAGAGAGAGCTTAAGAAAGAGAGAGAGAGAGAGCCCTAGACCCCGACCCCTGATGCCCCTCCCCCGCCGAGCCCAGAATCCATCCCATGCAGCCACGACCGTCTAAGGCGTTCGTCTATCGTGTAAATAAATCCCCGGATGCATCTTATCCGAACGGTGAATAGCGGAAGATCTCGGCCTCTTTAAGAAGGAGTCTAAAGAAGGTCTCCATTACCTACTAGGAAGAAACGGGAAGAGGGAGAGGAGGGGGATGATGGGGGAGTGGGAGGAGGAAAGGGGGGGGGGAGGGGAAGGGGAGAAGCGATGTGGGGGAAGAGGGAGAGGGAGTGGAGAGGAGGAAAGGTTGGGGGTAAGGGGGAAGGGAGAAGAGATGTGGGGAAGAAGATGGGGTGAGGGAGGAGGACAAGAGGGGGTGAAGGGGGGAGCGGAGAGGAAAGGGTGGGAGAAGGGGGATGGGATGAGGAAGGTTGGGGGTGAAGGGGAGGGGAGAGATTAAATGTAGGGGAGAAGAAGAGAGGGAAGGAGGAGGAGGGGACGAAGGGGAGAAGGGAGAGGCAATGTGGGGGAGGAGAGAAGGGAGAGGAAAGGTTGGGGAGAAGGAGAGGAGGAGCGATGTGGGGGAGAGGGAAGGGGGAGGTGGAAAGGTTGGGGAGAAGGAGAGAAAGGGAGAACCATACTAGAGAAGATGGGAAGAGTTTAGAGGTAAAAGGGGGGGGGGGGGAGAAGGACAGAGGAAAGAGGGGAGAGGCAAAGTGAGGATAAAGGAGAGAAGGGAGAGGCAAAGTGAAGAATAAAGGGAGACGAGGAAGACAAGACCTAGAGAAGTAGAGAGAGGAGAGGCAAGGTAGGGAGAAGGGAAAAGGGGAGAGGCAAGGTGGGGATAAAGGAGAGAGGGGAGAGAAAACGTGGAGGAAAGGGGGAGATGTGAGAGACAGTGGAGCATAACGAAAGAAGGAGAGAATCAAAAACGGGGGAAAAAGAGGAGAGGAGAGATAATAGGGAGAGAAATGGGAGAGAAGGAGATGGGTGGAAAGGAAGGGAAGAAACAGAGACATGAAAGTGAGAAGAAGAAAAACGAAAAAGAGAAGTGAAACAGAGACAAAGGAGAGAAGAAGAAAACTAAAGAAAAGAAGGAATTAAAACAAGAAAAAAAACAATGAGACACCTAGGAAAGAAGAAAAAGTAAAAGAGACAAAGAAGAAAAAAATAAAATAAAGAGAAATGACATACGCAGTAACGAAAAGATGGAAAAGAAAAACGAAAGAGAAAAGAGACAAGAAGGAGACAAAGAAGAGAAATTCGAAGAGACGATCGAGACACAACAAAAGAAAAAGAAAAAAAAAAAAAGAAAAAAAGCAATGAAAAATAAGAAATAAATAAAGGGAAACAAGGGAAAGAAAAAGGAAAAATAGAAATAAAAGATAAAAGAAAGAAAAAAAAAAAACTGAAAAAGTAAAAGAAAAAAAAGAAAAAATAGAAAAAATAAAGTAAGAAAAAAACAAGAAAAAACCCAGAAAAAAGAAAAAAAGAAAGAAAAAGAAAAAGAAGAAAGAAAGAAAAAAAATGAGATAAAGAAAAAATAAACAAAAAAGTGAGAAAAAAGAAGAGAAAAAAAAACAGAAAAAGAAAAAAGAAAATAAGAAAAAGAAAAGAAAAACTTTGTTGCATGAAGAATGGATCCGCATTGGGAGTGACAAACGCGGTAGTTAGACCAATACTAAACCGGCATCTTTAAGTACCAACGTAAGACCTTATGCGAGACTATCAAAATGTTGTCATAAAAGGATGTGTGTTTATTTTATTCTCTCTCTTTCTTTTTTTTTTTTATTTTGTTCTCTCTCTCTTTTTTTTCGTTTTTTCCTCACTCTCTTTCTTTTCCTCGTTTTTTTTTTTCTGGCTCTCTTTCTTTCTGTCCTTTTTTTTGTATCTCTCCTTCTTTCTCTCTACTCTCTCTTCTCTCTCCTCTCTCTATTCTAATCTATCTATCTATCTCTCTTATCTATTTATTTCATTTCTCCTCTCTGTTTTCCCCTTTTTCGAGTCATCTTTCATTTTTTTTCCTCTCTCTCTCGTTCTCTCTCTCTCTCGTCTCTCAATCGGATCTCTCTCTATCGGCATCAGAATTCCCTCTCTCTCTAACATCCTAAATCGATACTCTCTCTCTCTTAGAGAATTCAGATCTCTTCCGTCATCTTCGCACCTTCGTCTCTGTCCCACCCACCTACTACCTCCCTTCCCCTCTCGTTCCCCCCACCCCCCTCCTCTTAATCTGACCCCATCTCATCGTCTCGGCTCCATCTCTCTCGGTCGCCTCACATGTCATACGTCCCATCTCTCCCGTCCTCTTGCTCTCTCTCTCTCTCACCGATACCGTCCACTTCCTCTCTCCCCACCCCTCTCTCTCTCTTCCATCTCTCTCATCAGTCTCTCTCTCCTCATCTCCGCTCTGCTCTTCTCGTCTCTCCCTAAACCTCCCTTGCCTGCATCTCCCTCCCCACTCTCTTCATCTCATCCAATCTCTCTCTCTCTCTCATCTCCTCTCTCCGTCTGCTACTCTCTCTCTGCTCGTATCTCACTCACGCTACCTCTCCCTCCTCGATCTCGCCCCCTCTCCATGCTCTCAATCTCCTCTCTCTCTATCCTCTCCCCTCTGCCGTCTCTTCTCAGTCTCAAATCTCTCTCCCTACCATCCCCTTCCTCATCTTGCCCCCCCCTCATTGCTCATCATCTCAGTCCATGCTCATCATCTCTCTCATGCTACTGTCTGATCCCTCTCCTCCATCTCTGCCTCTCTCGTCTACTCTACTCTCGTCCGTCTCTCTTAATCTGTCGTATTCCTAAATCGCTATCATGTTTTGCTATTCTTTCGCCGTCTTATTTGGCATAATGGTGAGATTATCCGGATATTTATCTTTTGTTTGTGTTGTTTGTCAGTTTATTTTTTGGGTTGCTATCTTATTCGTTTATTCAGAAATGTAAGTTTAGATCTGTGTATGTGTGACTGATCATCTTTATGTTGATTTTTGCTTTATGTCAACTTTACAATTAATTTCTTTTTTCTTCCTGTTTGATGTCTTTTATTCCTTTTCTTTCTTAGTCTATCCCCGTGTTTATTTATTTTTTCTCCTTCCTCCGTCTCTACTCTATCTTTGTGTTTTTTTCATTCCACTTCTTTTCTTTCATCCTCTTCTTCTTCTTCTTTTCTATTATCTTGTCCTTTTCTCCTTTACCTTCTTCTATCCCCTTAAATTTCTTCTTCTTCTGCTACTTCTATTCTCTCTTATTCTCTTCCATCTCTTCTCCTCTCTTTCCTCCACATCTCCTCTTTTTACTCGCGCATCCCCCACCTCCTTCATCCCCCTCCCCCCCTCTTTCCTCATATTTACTCACGTTAGACTATGTTCTCCTCTGTGTACATCAAGTTTGTGTACATCGACCATGTATGTGTACACCTACTACCGTGTGAATGGGCTGAGGTTTTGGCACTAAGGCTAAACCATTACCCATGCAGGAGATGTTGTTTGTTCGAAGGGGGAGGGGGGAGGGAGGGAGAGGAGGGAGGGCAAGGGAGGGAGGGGGAGGGGAAGAGGGGGAGGGCAGGGGAGGGGAGGGAGGGGGGGAGGGGGAAGGGGACTTCACTCGTTTTATGTGAGTG
>NW_020870975.1:30000-42500 GCF_003789085.1 Penaeus vannamei
CTTCATACTCCTTCGCATTGTAAATACCCGGAGAAAGAGACAATAAACAAAAGGAAAAAAAAAAAAAACCATACTCTCCCCTTCCTTCATACTCCTTCGCATTGTAAATACCCGGAGAGAGAGAGACAATAAACAAAAGGAGAAAGATATATGGAACGGAAGGTAAGGAGATGGAGATGCGAGCAGAAATTCCTACATAAAACATCTGCACGCTTAATGTCCGGCGGGGATCGAACCCGAGTCTGTCGCGTAGGAGGCGACCGTGCTAACCACTACACCACGGAATTATATATAATAGAATGGAACTTTTCTAGAGTTCTGTTGTAGCTTTCACGAGAACGCTCATTACAAGGGTATGTGATAACTAATTTCCCTTTATATAACATAACATAATATAACATAACTTAATAAATATAACATATGTTATGTTATCTACATATGTGTATGCGTGTGTGTACTTTTACTAAAAGAGTAAGACGTATTAAACATTATTCTATACCTACTATTGCACTGAATCATGTCCAATCTTTAAAAAAAAAAAAAAAAAAAAAAAAAAATGAAAATGAAGTTATCAGCCTTTTTAAATACATATTTTTTGGCTCCTTCACAAAACTACTTTCCTGAAATATCTAGATAAAAGATAAGAAATTACTTACTTTCTTATGTCAACTAAGCGTTAAGATAAAGATAAATCTTCGAAAAAATTCTTTTATGTACTTTTGTTGGCATGCCTACTGTTTTCACCGTTATCTTTATTATCAATACTTTTCACAGACTTCCAAATCGATAATACCATTAGAATACGTATTTCGAAATTACTAGTGAGCCATATAGTTTATTTACAGGTGTTACCCCCCCCCCCCTCTCTCTCTCTTCTCTCTCTCTCTCTCTCTCTCTCTCTCTCTCTCTCTCTCTCTCTCTCTCTCTCCTCTCTCTCTCTCTCTCTATCTCTCTCATCAGCAGTAATGTTATTAACATATCCCTCGATCGCAATTAATATATTTCTTTTCATTACTTATCTATTAAAGCTATATTATAGCATTCATTCACCCCATATATATTTTAAATGAATCCCTGTCTTGCACAGTTCGTCTCACTTACAGGGGCGTGTCCAGAGAATTTTCTGGTGGGGGGCACAGGGGGTATCAACAATAATCGGGGGGGGGGGGGTGAGAAGAACTTTGGGGATTCGAACCTCCGCTGAAGGAGAATTTTAGCATGTAGGTAATAGTTATCAAGAGCGCCGTAAGATGGCAGCACTGGTCAATGATGCCCCGACAGATCAGGAGAAAAAAAATTTAGCTTCTCGGAGATGCCAAGATCAATTCCCATCATTTTCATTTTCATTTTCATTTTCATTTATTCATTGTAAGAACATCGTCTGTTTTTGTTTTCGTAATCGTTTTCATATTGCAATCTATTTCTAAATTTATAAATATTCTCTCTCTCTCTCTCTCTCTCTCTCTCTCTCTCTCTCTCTCTCTCTCTCTCTCTCTCTCTCTCTCTCTCTCTCTCTCTCTCTCTCTCTCTCTCTCTCTCTCTCTCTCTCCTCTCTCCTCCTCTCCTCTCATCATCTCTATTTCTCCAATCTGATTTCATTGGATTTCGCCTTGCAGATTTTCTATCGTTCAACGTTATATTTTTTGTCTCAAGTTTTATCAACTTTTATGATGTTATTCCTAATGGAGAGAGAAAGTGAAAGAAAATGAAAATGCACGGGACAAGAAAGCGACACCGACTGAGAAAAGGACACGAGGAAAAAATAATAAATCTTTCTTCGCTTTTGAATATTTAACATTTAAACAAACTAATTATTAATAAAGTAATCATTGATGAATATAATTATTAATAAAGTAATCTTTGATAAATATAATTATTAATAAAGTAATCATTGATAAATAGAATTATTATTAAAGAAACTAATTGTTAACATTTAAACAGACTAATTGTTAACATTTAAACAAATTATTTATAAACTAATCATTGATAAATATAATTATTATTAAGCAAACTAATTGTTAATGAATTAATTATTGATAAATATAATTATTATTAAACAAACTAATTGTTAACATTTAAACAAACTAAGATAATGACTATGATTTACTCTATTCGTTATAACGCTTAAGTTTTTGCTATGTCGATATACCTTCAAAATAAAAATATGTAAATGAAACATATCAGACATCTATATTTATATTTAAAACACCTTGTAAATATCAGGATTAATATCGACATTGTAATTATAATTATCATTAATATCATCATAATAATCATTGTTTTCCTATTATCATCATTAATATCATCATAATAATCATTGTTTTTCCTATTATCATCATCATTATTAAAGTATCATCATTATCATATCATTTTTATTATTGGTATTGTTATTGATGACGTCAAATCTAACGAAAGGTTTGTCAAAATTGTTTCAATGAATTCTCATAAATACAGACGCAGAAATAAAGGCATATCCATCTATACATCTGACAGATATACATTTAACTATCTATCTGCCCGGTTGATATGCATGTCTAGCCTGATAGATATGATTTATATTCTATCTATTTATGGCATGTCAAGTATGGCATGTCAGCCTGATAGATATGCATTTATCTATTTCTTTTATGCATGTTAGTGCATGTCTAGCCTGATAGATATGCATTTATCTATTTCTTTATGCATGTCAAGTATACGAATATTTTTTGGGTCGGGCCTCAAACAATTCTAACAAACCGACAGTATACCATTAATATCAACCAGAAGAAGAAGAAGAGAAGAAGAGAAGAAAAAGAAGAAGAAGAAGAAGAAGAAGAAGAAGAAGAAGAAGGAAGAAGGAAGAAGAAGAAGAAAGAAGAAGAAGAAGGAAGAAGAAGAAGAAGAGAAGAAGAAGCAAGGAAGAAGAGGAAGAAGAAGAAGAAGAGAAGAAAGAAGAAGAAGAAGAAGAAAGAAGAAGAAGAAGAAAGAAGAGAAGAAGAAGAAAGAAAAGAAGAAGAAGAAGAAGAAGAAAGAAATAATAATAATAATAATAATAATATAATGAATAATAATAATAATAATAATAATAATAAATAATAATATAATAATAAATAATAATAATAATATAATGAAATAAATAATAATAATAAATAACAAAAAAAAAAGAACAAGTCAACATTCACCAACATACACATTTAGGGCACACAGTAACATCTGTTGACATTCCTGAACAAAAGTGTCCGTAAAATTTCAAGCAGAAAAAGGATTTTGAAGCAAATAAAAACGTGTAGTTCAGCGTATTAAGAGAAAATTGCACGCGGAAGTAAATAAACGAAGGTAATTTTGGGAGTTTGTCAGGAAATTCATGCGGAAATAAGAGTAAAAAGAAAGAGAGAGAGAAAAAAAATAATGATAATAATGATAAAACTTTGTATGCATTTTTTTTTTTTTTTTTTTTTTTTAGCTATGTTCATTATTTTAGCATTTGTATAGCATTCTTAAACATTGCTATTGTTGCTATTGTTGCAATTTTTGTTAATGTTATATTCCTTATCATTGAGGCTTATGGCGTCTTTGCTTTATGACGTATATGTATATATATACGTACGTTCATTCATAGATATATCCGTACATACATATATACATACATCATAGTACATATATCATACGTACATACATATATACTACATACATACATACGTACATACATATATACATACGTACATACATATTTACATACGTACATACATATATACATACGTACATACATATATACTTATATATATTCATACATTTATACATGCATAAATACATACATAAATACGTACATAGATATCTGCGTACAGACATACATTTATACATACACAGATACATACATAAATACGTACATACATGATACCATACATACATATCTCTATCTCTTTGATTCTCTCACGCCTATCCCCTTTTCCCTCATTCCCGCTTTTACTCACTTCCCTCTTTATTATCCTCACTCTCCTCCCCTCTTTACTTCATCCTAACACCTAACCTCAATGAAACAAACAAACAAACATTGACTCACCGCGTGTTAACCAAACGTTCAAACAAAACGTTTATATGAACCAAATTGCGTGTGTATCTGAGCCAAAATAAGTGTATCTGAACTAAGAAAAGTATCTGGTGTATATGAACCAAATTGTGAGCGTATCTGAGCCAAAATAAGTGTATCTGAACAAAAAAAATGTATCTGGTGTATATGAATTAAAATGCGAGAGTATTTCAGCTAAAATGAGTGTATCTGAACTAAGAAAAAAATGTATCTGGTGTATCTGAATTAATTTGCGGGTGTATCTGAGCTAAAATAAGTGTATCTGAACTAAGAAAAAAATGTATCTGGTGTATATGAATTAAAATGCGAGTGTATCGAAGCCAAAATAAGTGTATCTGAAAAAAAAAAATGTATCTGGTGTATCTGAACCAAATTCCGAGTGTATCGAAGCCAAAATAAGTGTATGTGAACTTTAAACAAATGTATCTGGTGTATCTGAATTTAATTGCGAATGTATATCAGCTAAAATAAGTGTATCTGAACGAAAAAAGATGTATCTTGTGTATCTGAACCAAATTGCGAGTGTATTTCAGCTAATATAAATGTATCTGAACTAAAGAAAAAAGATGTATCTTGTGAATCTGAATTAAAATGCGAGTGTATCTGAGCCAAAATAAGTGTATGTGAACTTTAAACAAATGTATCTGGTGTATCTGAATAAAAATGCGAGTGTATTTCAGCTAAAATAAGTGTATCTGAACTATGAAAACTATCTGGTGCATTGCAAGTGTATCGAAGCCAAAATAAGTGTATCTGAACTAAGAAAAACTGTATCTGGTGTATCTGAACCAAATTCCGAGTGTATCGAAGCCAAAATAAGTGTATCTGAACTAAGAAAAAAATGTATCTGGTGTATCTGAACCAAATTGCGAGTGTATCTCAGCTAGATTAAATGTATCTGAACTAAGAAAAAAATGTATCTGGTGTATCTGAATTAATTTGCGAGTGTATCTCAGCTAAAATAAGTGTATCTGAACTAAGAAAAAATGTATCGTATCTGAACCAAAATGCGAGCAGTATCTAAACTTGAAGTAAAAAAAAAATGTATCTGGTGTATCTGAATTAATTTGCGAGTGTATTTCAGCTAAAATAAGTGTATCTGAAAAAAATAGAAAAATCATTATTATACGTGTGTCTGAACTGAATGTTATCTTCTGAAGCGGTGTTATCGAAGCCAAAATAAGTGTATGTGAACTTTTTAAAATGTATCTGGTGTATCTGAACCAAATTGCGTATATATCTCAGCTAAAATAAGTGTATCTGAACTAAGAAAAAAATGTATCTGGTGTATCTGAATTAAAATGCGAGTGTATCGAAGCCAAAATAAGTGTATGTGAACTTTAAACAAATGTATCTGGTGTTATCTGAAATAATTTGCGAGTGTATTCAGCAAAATGAGTGTATCTGAACTAAGTAAAATGTATCTGAACTAAATTCCGAGTGTATCTGAGCCAAAATAAGTGTATCTGAACTAAGAAAAAATGTATCTGGTGTATCTGAATTAAAATGCGAGTGTATCTCAGCTAAAATAAGTGTATCTGAACTATGAAAAGTATCTGGTGTATATGAACCAAACTGCGAGTGTATCTCAACTAAAATAAGTGTATCTGAACTAGAAAAGTATTCTGGTGTATTGAACTAAAATTCCCGAGTGTATCTGAGCCAAAATAAGTGTTATCTGAACGAGAAAAAAAAATATGGTGTCTCTGAACCAAGAGCTGATGTCCTGAACCGCAATTGCATTAAATAATAATATATATATAATAATAAATTAATTAATAAATTTTAAAAAAATGATGCGACTGAAATAAAAACAAGTATACGAATATAAATAGATAAATGTATTTTTTAAATGTCGAACCAAAAGAAGTGTATCTAAAAAACAAACAACAACAACAACAACAACAACAACAACAACAACAACAACAACAACAACAACAACAACAACAACAACAACAACAACAACAACAATAGTAATAATAATGATAATGATAATAGTAGAAAATAATAATAGTAATAATAATAAATAATAATAATAATAATATAATAATAATAAAATAGTAATAGTAATAGTAATAGTAATAGTAATAGTAAATAATAATAAATAATAGTAATAATAATAATAAAATAAAGATAAACAAAGATTGCGCATCTGACCATTTCGTATTCGTTGCAGATACAATGGGTCAACACATTTCAATAATTCAAGGATGTTCATTGATTAATCTTCTCAAGCTGTTGGGTTTCTCTGTTTCAGTTGGCTGAGGGTAAATTATTTGTTTTATTAGTTTTATTATTTATTATTTTTATTATTCATTATTTTATTAGTTTATTAGTTTTTTAGTATGGTCACTTTGCGAGTGTCTTTCTCTTGTTCATCCTGTCTCTTCTTCTTTCTCTTTCTTCTCTGTCTGTCTGTCTGTCTGTCTGTCTGTCTCTGTCTCTCTCCTGTCTCTCCTCTCTCTCTCTCTCTCTCTCTCACTCTCTCTCTCTCTCCTCTCTCCCCTCTCTTCACTCTCTCTCTCTCTCTCCTCTCTCTACCTCTCTCTCTCTCCTCTCCTCTCCTCTCTCTATCTATCTATCTATCCATCCTATCCTATTCCCCTCTCTTACTCTTCTTCTCCTCCCCTCAATTCTTTTTAAATGCATATACTTTTAGCAGGTTACTTAATATTTCTGTTCTCACACCCAATCCCTCTATTCTTTAGTCTTCCTCTTCTCCTCTCTCCTCTCTCTCTCCTCTCTCCTCCTCTCCCTCCTCCTCCGTCTCAGATCTCCTCTCTCTCTCTCCTCTCTCTCTTCATCTCTCCACTCTCACACTAATCTTCTCTCCTCTCGGCTGCCTCTCTCTCTCTCCTCCGCTTGCTGTAAAATACAGCGATTCTAAATGGTATGACCCTGAATATACTAGCGCCGTCCCACACTGCATTGAACCTAATGACAAAAATGAAAAAAAAAAGGAAAAAGGAAAAAAATCATGTATGAGGAATTTGGAAAAAAAAAAGTGTGAGAAATCTGACAAAAGAGAAAAAAAATGGCGAGGAATTTTGAAAAAAATAAGATAATTAAACAAATATACAGGATTTTCTAAAATGAAAAAACACTATAGGGAATTTTGATAA
This sequence comes from Penaeus vannamei, assembly GCF_003789085.1. Taxonomy (NCBI): domain Eukaryota; kingdom Metazoa; phylum Arthropoda; class Malacostraca; order Decapoda; family Penaeidae; genus Penaeus; species Penaeus vannamei. Next base: position 37,189 of record NW_020870975.1, read on the forward strand.
AGAAAAATCAAAATTAAATTTAAAGGAATTGATTAAACTAAAGGGAATAAAAAAAAATATATAGGGAATGTGAAAATGGACAAAAGGATGTATGTAGAATTTGGAAAAAAAAGAGAGAGAAAAAAAAAAATACGTTTTAGTGTCCTTGACAAGATTTTGCTGGAGGTTCACCTTAACGGGGTTCAACTGTCGGTTAATCATTCACCTTCCTTTTAAGTCGTCTTTTCTCTCATTATCATTTCTCTCTCATTAACTCTTTCTCCCTCTTTCACTCTCTCGACTCCTCGTCCTTCGCATATTATTTCGTAAAAGGTTTTTAGAGTAAAGAAGGAGAATTCCTCGCTAGGAGAATATCTCTCTCTCTCTCTTCCTGCCTTTTTCCCTCCTTCCTTCCATCTCACTCACTCTCCTTCTCCTTCTCCCATCTCTCTCTCTCTCTCCCGCTTTTCTCTTTTCTCTCTCATCTCTCTCTTCACTCATCCCCTCTACCTATCTCTCTCTCTCTCTCTCTCTCTCTTCCCCTTCTCCCCTCCTTTCCCCCCTCCCTTTCTCCTCTTCTCCCTCTTTCACTCCTCTTCTCCCTCTCTCTCCTCCTCCTCCCTCCTCCTCCTCTTCCTCGTTTATCCCTCTGTCTGTCACATCTCCCTTCCCTTATCTCTTATTCCTCTCCCTCCCGTTGTAACTCTTTCCCCCTCCATTTGTTCCGCCTCCTCTTATTAATTGTACTCCTTCCTCCATCTCCGAAGGCTTTCATAACCCTTTCTTCCCCTCCTTCATTTTCCGTCCCCTTTATCAGACATTAATTAAAATTATCACACCTCCCCTTCCTTCCTTTCCTCTCACTCCTAGTCTTGCAGACAAACCTGTCTTTTTCTGTTCTTCAGTCGCCTTTCTATTGTACGTGTATCTCTTCATTTTCTTTATTCCCTCTCCTTTATCTCGCCGCTCACCCTCATCCGTCCCTTTCATACGACTCCAAGCCCGCCCACTCAAATCTATTCCGCCTGTCTCTAGACCCTCTACTATTGCCGTTACACGCCACATAATGGACTAACTCTTTTCATTATTTCTCACCTTCGTTACTCACCTCATCATCTTCCCTGTCCTCTCCCACTTCTCTCCTCTCTCTTCTCCTTATTTTCACTTTTCTTTCTTATCTTCTTTCTTTTCTTTCGCGGTTCTCTCTCTCCTTCTCTCCTCTCCTTTTTCTATGTCTCTCTCTCCTTCACCCGCTCGGCTCGCCTTTTCGTTCTATTTGTATCTTTTTTCGTGCTTTTACTGAAATTTCCCCTCTCTCCTCTCTTCTTTCACCCTTCTTGGTCTCTATTGCTCCCTGTTTGTTCTTACTTTGGTTTACTGTTTCTTCTTTCTCTTCTTCTTCCTTTCCTCTCTCCTTCCTTCTTCTTTCTTCATTCTTTTTCTTCCTTCCCTTACACCATCCTCGAAATTCATGTTGACCTTTCGTCTTCTTTATCAATACATTCAAATGTAATCTTAATTTTTATTACTGTTATCTTTGTTATCCATTATCCAATCACACCATCATCTATTATCATCACACCTTATAACACTTCATTTTTGTTAACATACAGATTCACTCATCTTCGTCATTATTTTTTCCTTCCCACCTCTCCTGTTACTCCCGAGCAAGTTATTATTTCCACAATCATTCCCCACCCATTCCCTGTACCCATCCCTCCCCTCACACTACCTCTCCCAAGTCTCATTATTTTCCCGTGACTCCTTCATATTCTCTACACCCTTTCCCCCCTTCCTCTTCATTCATTTAATACCCGCGCAAAATAGTTGCAAATTCCCGAACCGGTAGGAACCTTTTAGAAAACACACCACACGGAATGTTCCACCTTCGCAACAAGCCCTTGCAGAACTCCACCAACACCCGCCCATTTATCTCCTCTTTATTCAAGCACCCCCACCCCACGCGAACGTTTTTGCCCCTGAAAAGTAAATACGCTTAAACACAAACTGCGTTTTCCCGCCCGTGGATCCAACGTTTTTCCCACTTTTTTCCTCTCTACCTGTTCCTTTTTTCTCTCATGATTCTATTCTTTTCCTTCTCCATCACTAACTGCACTCGTCTGTCTCTGCTGTCTGTCTGTCCAGTTGTCTGTCCCCTGTCTGTCCCTGTCTCTTCTTTCTTCTTACTCCTCTCACGTACCCTCTTTCTCTAGTTCACTACCTGCTCCTTCTCTATCATGCAATTACTCCGGACTGGTCACTCCTCTCTCCACATCTCTCTCTGTCCGCCCTCTCTCCTCTCTGATCTCTCTCGTCCTCCCTAATCCCTCTGATATCTGTCTGTCTCTCTCTCTCTCTCATCCTCTCCTCTCTCTCTCTCCCTCCATCTCTCTCCCCCCCACTCTCTCCCATCTCTATCTCTTCCTTCATATCACAATCCTCCTCCTCTCTCCCCTCCTCCTACTTCTCCCACCCCTCTCACGAATTCCTTTCCTCTCTCTCTCTCTCTCTCTCATCCGCTCTTCTCTCCTACTCGCTTGCCCTATAACTCATCTCTCCTCTTTCTTCCTCTTTTCTCCCTCTTCCTCGCTCTACTCTCTTCTCCTCCTTCCTCCCCTTCACCTCTCCTCCTATACTCATTTCCCTTCTTCAAATAATCTCTACTCTACATCTATCTCTTCTTTTTTTTCAGGCAATTGGTCCATTACTTTTTAATACTTCCCCAGAGAATTCGTATTACATCCTTGTTGAAATATGAGATCGTTCGACATGCATGTTATGAATGACTCACTAACTCTTTTCCTCTTCTATCTCCACTTCTCTCTGTTTTTCTTTTTCCTCTCTCTTTTACTCTGACACTAGATAAAAAAAATAAATCTTAATATTATTATCTATTAAATAAATCGTTTTACGTTGACGGCTGGGGTTTTTTCTTTTCTTGTCTTTCTTTCCCTTATTACAAAAAATAGATCAAATCACCCCATATAAAAATACACACGAGAAAAGAATAACAACGAGAACTCTGAGAACGAAATACCCGGACCCTCCATTTAAATCACCATCCATGCGAACTCCCCACGATTCGCTACTACCTGTCTATATAACCTATTCACCCTATTTACTCGACACGACTCTTCTCTCGTCCCGCTAATCTATTTACCCCTATTAAAAAACAACGTTGATCATTCATATGATTTCCTAGATTCCCTAGAAATATAGACAATGGTTAATACAGCATTATGTTAGGAAAAAGGGGAAGGTAAGATATGAATGCGTATGAACGACTGACTGGATCCTTTTAGGCAAGAGATAATGTAAAGTTTCGAGTATCACACAGAACGCGAGCAACAGGCAATGACAGACACAATACACACACACACAAGAAATACAACAAACGCAATTGAAAGAAGGGAAGAAGAATATACGCACACACACTTAGTAAAGTATATAATCGTGTGCGGTGAGTGTTGTGTGATGATGTAAGCGGTGGGTGTAGTGAAGTGATGCGTGTGTGTGTGTGTATCGTGTGTGCGTGTGTGTGTGTGCGCTAGGAAGCGTGTGTGTATGTATGTGTGTGTGTATGCGTCCTGTATATATATTATCTGCTGTGTCTAGTCTGTCATAATGCTAATTCTTCTTAATGATACATCTAATCCTACTTTCTTTAAGAACCGAATCTCAGAATATTAAAAAAAAAAAAAAAAGAATATCGAACCTCACTCAAAACGATTATATTTAGCTCCTTAAGAACCAAGTAAAAAAAGTAAAAAAAAAAAAAAAAAAAAAAAAAATCTTCCCAGAATGCCTTTGTCTCAACCCGTAGCCTAGAATACCCGGATGCAGGCTCTCGACTGGCATCCCGCGTTCGATTTCGTGGAATCTAGACTTCAGTCACTCATCTTTCGATTCGAATAGGTAGGAGGAGGCGGGGGGGTGGGGGGAAGCATAGGGTAGGAAGAAAGAAAGAAAGGAGGAGGAGGGAGGAGGAGGAGGAGGGGGAGGAGGGAGGAGAGGAGAGGAGGAGGAGGAGGAGGAGGAGGAGGGAGGAGGAGGAGGAGGAGGAGGAGGAGGAGGAGGAAGAAGAAGAAGAGGAGGAGGAGGAAAGAGGAGGAGGGAGCGAGAAGATGGGAGATAGAGAAAGAAGAAGGAAGACTGGAAGAAAGTAGGAATAAATGAGAAGGAGGGAGACAGAGGAAGAGGGATAAAAATAGGAGGAAATAAGAAAAAGAGAGATAAAGAAAGAGAGAAGGATGATGGGAAGAAAGAAAGAGGAAGTGAGAAGATGGATGACAAGAGAAGGAAGTAGGAAGATTGAAGAAGGAAGGAAGGAAGGACGAAGAGGAGAGATTAAGAACGAAAGAGAAGTGAGAAAAGGAAGAGAAGAAGAGGAAAGAATGAGGAAAAAGGAAGAAAAGGAGAAGGGAGGAGGAAGGGGAGAAGATGAAGAAAATGAAGAAGAAAAATAGCGAAAAGGAATTGAAACAGGAAAGAAGGAAAAATAAAACAACGCAGACAAAATAATAATAATGATAATAAGGCTGAACGAAACAAAGAAGAATGAATTAAAGAAAACGAGAACGAAAGAAAATGGGAAACAGAAGAAAATGAGAATAAGAGAAGAAAAGAGACATAAAAAAGAGAGAAAACTGAAAACCGAAAACAGAAAAAAAATGAGAAAAAAAGAAAAAAAATCAATCAATAAAATAAAATAGAAATAATAAAATAAATAATAAAAATAAAGAAAACACTACGAAAAGAACGCCAAAGTGAAAGTGTGATTAAAAGGACATAATATGTTCTACGGTTTTCCAGAAGCCGTTATTTGGAAAAAAAGTCGTTATATTGCGTAATAGTCGTTATGGATCCCTTACTTAGGGATGAAAATGTCATATGCGTTTCTCTCTCTCTCTCTCTCTCTCTCTCTCTCTCTCTCTCTCTCTCTCTCTCTCTCTCTCTCTCTCTCTCTCTCTCTCTCTCTCTCTCTCTCTCTCTCTCTCTCTCTCTCCTCTCTCTCTCTCTCTCTCTCTCTCTCTCTCTCTCTCTCTCTCTCTCTCTCTCTCTCTCTCTCGTCTCTCTCTCTCTCTTCTCTCTCTCTCTGTCTCTCTCTCTCTCTCTCTCTCTCTCTCTCTCTCTCTCTCTCTCTCTCTCTCTCTCTCTCTCTCTCTCTCTCTCTCTCTCTCTCTCTCTCTCTCTCTCTTTTTTTCTTTCCTTTTTGACTTTTAGTGCCGTGGAGAGCCATAGGCCTATATTATAAGCCTAAAAGTTTTTTTTTTTTTTTTTTTTTTTTCCCTTAATTCTCATAATGGAGAACTCTGTCCCCTAAGTATGTTTTA
>NW_020870975.1:50691-55691 GCF_003789085.1 Penaeus vannamei
TCTCCTCCTCCTTCTTTTCCCTCTCCTCCTCACCTCTTCTAAAGGATTTCCCCTCAGCGTCCGAAAAACCACACAACTCTAATCGTTCCTCTTTTTTTTTTTTTTTTTTTTTTTTTTCCCCATCCTTTGTCCCCTCTCTCTCTTCTTCTTGTCCCGCCCCCCCCATCCCACCTCCCTCTTCCTCCTCATCTTCTCCTCCTCTCTCTCCTCCTCTCTCTCTCTCTCTCTCTCTCTCTCTCTTCTTTTCCTCTCTCTCTCTCATACCCATCCTCATTACCCAGTTCATCACACCCTCCCCCGTACATCACCGGCCTTTTCTCTTCGAATATTCGTCTCGTATTTTTTCTATTATCTCTGTCCACCGAAGCTTTATTTGCTATTTTAAAACACGTAATAATTGTTGACTTGGTGAAATAATCTCATTGACCACATATTAACATCTCACAGGTTAATGTCCTGTGTGACATGTTTGCTTCAGAAATGTGTAAAAAGAAAATAAATAGAATGAAAGTGGAATATTGAGATGAAAATATTACGAAAAGAGGGACCAGTTTTCTTTCATTCTCTCTCCCTCTCCTTTCATTTTTCTTTCATTTATTTTGAATTACTCCTTCATCTTTCTCTCTTCTTAATCATTCCCTTTCATTTTTTTCTTTTTCATTTAATTCTATTTACTCCCTCTTTCTCTCTCCTTTTTTAATCATTCCCTTTTCTCCTTTTCCCACTTTCCTTAATTTTCATTTATTATCGATTCTTCCTCCTCTTTCTTCTCACTGTCTGTCTCTCCCTTACCTTTTTCTACTCCTTCTCTTTCCTCCTCTCTCTTCTCCCTCTCTTTCTGTTTCTCTTGTCTCTCTCTCTCTTTTCTCCTCTCCCTTCACCTTCTCTCTCTCCCTATTCTCTTTCTTCCTCTCTCTTCGCCCTCTTGCTCTCAATTTCTTCCTTCTCTTCCTTTCTCCTTTTGCCCTCTCTCTCTCTCTTCCCGCTCTCTCTCTTCTTCTCCTATTTCCTCCTCTTTCTTCACCTTCTCTCTCTCTCTCACTCCCCCTCTATCTTCATTGTCTCCATTTCCTCACTCTTTTCACGTTGCCTCTCTCTTCACCCTTTTTTCTCTCCCTCTTCCTAATTTATCTGTTCTTCCTCTCTCGCCTCCTCTCCCTTCACCTCTCTCTCCCTCTTCCTGTTCTGTCTTTATCCTATTCATCTCTCTTTCACTCTTCCTCTCTCTCTCTCTCTCTCTCTCTCTCTCTCTCTCTCTCTCTCTCTCTCTGCTCTCGTCTCTCTCCTCCTCTTCTCTCCTCCTCACCTCTCTCTCACTCTCTCCTCTCTCTCTTCGCTCTCTCTCTCCTCTCTCTCTCTCTCTCCTCTCTCTCTCTCTCCTCTCTCTCTCTCTCTCTCTCTCTCTTCTTCTCTCTCTCCTCTCTCTCTCTCTTCTCTCTCTCTCTCTCTCTCTCTCGTCTCTCTCTCTCCTCTTCTCTCTCTCTGCCTTCTCTCTCTCCGCTCTCTGTCTTCTTCCTTTATTTTCTCTTTTTCAGCCCCTCTTTGTATATCTTTCCCTTTTCTTATCACCCTCTATTCCCTCCACCTCCACTCCTCTCCTCCTCTCTCTCTCTCTCTCTCTCTCTCTCTCTCTTCTCTCTCTCTCATCTATCTATCTATCTATCTATCTCTATCTATCATCTTTTTCTCTATCCTATCTATCTATCTCTTATCTATCTCCCTTCCTCCCGCTCTCTTCTCTCTGCTCTCCTCTCTCTCTCTCTTCTCATCTCTCTCTCTCTTCTCTCGTCTCTTCTCGTCTCTCTCCTCTCTCTCTCTCTCATCTCTCTCCTCCCTGCTCCTCTCCTCCCTCTCCCATGCCTCTCCTCTCCCTCCCTCCCCCTCTCCCTCCCTCTCTCTCTCTCTCTCTCTCTCTCTCTCTCTCTCTCCCTCTCTCTCTCTCTTCTCCCTCCCGTCCCTCCCTCCGCTCCCTCCCTCCTCCCTCCCTCCCTCCCTCGCCTCCCCTCCCTCCCTCCCTCCCTCTCTCTCTCTCTCTCTCCTTCCCCTGGTGAGAGCCATAATGTAATGATATACGAATCATTTGTCAACCATTGTGACACATACTGCAAACGACATTTAATATAAAAGATGTCAAGTGACACTTTTATCTTTGCCACTTTATGAAATAAATTCCTTGTTGATATGATTATTATGATTATAATTATAAATCATCGCCAACACCATTGTCAATATCTTTTTTATTGTTATATTTATTGTCAATATCCTTATTCTCATCGTCATCGCCATCACCAACACGGTTATTATCAATTTAATCATCATTGTTGTTATCACAATCATCATTATCATCTATATTAAGTTTATCAGCACCATTATCATTACAATTATTATACTCATTATCCCCTCGCCCTCTTCCCTTCTCCCCTGCCCCCTCACCCACTTCCTCTCTCCTTTCTCCCTCGCCCTATTCCCCTCCCCCTCCCCTTTTTCTCTCTCCGCTCTCTTTCTCCCTCTCCCTCCCCCTCTCCCTCCTCACCCCACTTCTCTCTCCCTCCCCTTTCCCCCTCTCCCTCCCCCCCCCCTGTCCTCCCTTCCCTCTCCCTCACCCTCTTCCCCCCCCGGTCCTTCCTTGTCGCCCCCCCCACCCTCCCCCCCCTCCCAAGACAGGAAAAAAACCTGCGGGAAGTTTATTGAGTGTGAAAAGAGAGTCTCGTTTTTAATGTTCCTTTAACTGGCCGTCCTGTCAAGAAGGATACTTGTTTAGAAGGATTTCCTATGGCCTTTAAATTCCTTCCAAGGAGTCGAGAGTCTTTCTTGGATATAGACGTGACTGTTGTTTAGTTGTTTATATTGTTGTTGTTGTTGGTTTATTATTAGTTTTGCTATTGTTTTTTTTATCCTTATTGTTGTTGTTTTTTTACTTTTTTGGTTCATTATTAATTTTGTTTTGTTTTTTATCCTTATGTGTTGTTTTTTACTTAATTTTGGCTCATTATTATTTTGTTAATGTTTTTTTTTTATCCTTATTGTTGTTGTTTTACTTTATTTTGGCTCATTATTAATTGTAATGTTTTTTTTTATCCTTATTTTGTTGTTTTTGGCACTTTTTTTGTTCATTATTTTATTGTTTTTATCCTTATTGTTGTTGTTTTTACTGTTTTTTGTTTGTTTTTTATCCTTATTGTGTTGTTTTTTACTGTTTTGGGGGTCATTATGTTGTGTTATTGTTTTTTACTTTTATGTTGTATTCATGTTTTCCTCATTATTGTTCTTTTTTTCTAATGGTTTCGTGTTATTTGTTGTTCTTTTCTTAGCATCATCGTTCTGTTATCATATTGTTGTTGTATGTTATTATTATTACTGTTCTCTTCCACTTCCTGTTGTTTTTGGCGAATATTGTGCAGAAAGGATGCCATGAGTAAATATCCTTCATAGGCGGGGTACGCACACACACCACACACTCACACACACACACATACACGCACCACGCACACACACACACGCCCAGCCCACACCACCACACACACACAACACCACACACATACACACACACCACACACACACACACATACACACACACACACACACACACTCACACACACACACACACACACACACACAACACCACACACACACAAACACACACACACACACACATCACATATATTATATCACTTACAAATCTATATCTATATAAATCCACAAAAAAAATATATATCCAGACGTAATGAAACCGCTGAATATACATACCACTGACGCAGTGACATGACTTGTCATTTTCTCTTGCTTTCTTTTGACATGAATGACATGTTAGTTTGTAAATCTAATCTAAAAATCTCTAAAAAATATATCCGTTAACAATAAATGTTGATTATGATAAAGCTTTTATTTATTATTATATTATTATTATTATTATTTTTTTTTTTTTTTTTTTTTTTTTTTTTTTTTTACTGATTTCATTCTAGTGATTTTGTGAGAAACATAAACACATTTTTGAGAATATTTTTTTCTTATTATATATTCTCCATAGCTGATGTTCATTTACTGTTTTTTTTTTTTTTTTTTTTTTTTTTTTGCTAAGATCGATTAAACATTTGTAAATATATAATAGCAATATTTAGTCCTACCTCATACTCAACTTAGATATTTGTTTATTAAGATATAATATCACTAAGTTGTCTGTCCTAAAGTTTTAAAATCTTTTAGACGATATAAAGCTTATTGTTTCTTTTAAGTACCAATGAATATATTTTACCTTAAATACTAATAAGTTTCAACCATGTGTTTCCATCTGAGTCTTAGGCCATCTTATCGCTTTTATAAATAATTCCTATACTTTGTAAAATAGTGATCAGAGTAAATTAGTTATATTTTCCTATTTCTTGTTGTTTGTTCTGGATATCGGTTCTGTGGTATATGTTATTTATGATAATAAGTAGATCTAACTACACAATTACTGTCCTGATTGTGATTTAGGATATCTCGTATGAATGATATTTGCAATTGTATCTTGTGAAGACTACGTAAGTTTAATGAATTTATTGACAACTCAGTAATCCATTTTGATCATATTTTACTCATATCTTAATCAAATTTTACTCATGGTTAATTATTTTTATTTCCCCCATTATTATGGCCCTGTTCACCCATTCACCCCCCCCCCCCTCATTCCCCAAAATATCCTAACTCCCCCCTCTCCTTTTCCCTTTCTATTCCTCTTTCTTCCCTCCCCTCCCACTCCCCTTCGTCCCTTTACCCTTTTCTACTCATTTTCCCCTCCCCCATCCCATCCCCTCTGTCTCCCTTTCCCCCCTCATCCCACCCTCTTTCCACTCATTCTATCCCCACTTCTTCCTCTTCCCATTCTCATTTCCCTTTCCCCTCCCTTCCCATCTCACCCCCACCCTGCTCTCCCTCCCCTGGCTCCTCCTTCAAACTCATCCCATCCTCCTGCCTCCCTCTTTCCCCGTCTCCTCCTCTTTCCCCCCCCTTTCCCCCCACCC
>NW_020870975.1:60691-63191 GCF_003789085.1 Penaeus vannamei
CTGTAAATTCCAGCCGTTATGACTTCATTTATCATTGCCGAGGTCAGTATATCAGAGAGGAAAATGCCCCAAGATAAATGCACACCGTCCAGAAGGAAATAAGAAGGAAAGAGTCGAACTTCCCCTTTAAGAAATTAAGCTTAAACACGGCTCCCTTTTACTAAAAATGTCAATAATCTTTACTATCAACATAATATGAAAGTAGATATGGGATGAGATCGAGACTTTCAATTTCCTTCCATTCCCTTGTTATCTTTCCATCATTTACTTTGGCATAAATAACTGATTCTTTTTATTTATGTCCTGAGGATCCCTAATAGTTAAAAGTCAATAATCTTTACCATCAACATAATATAAAAGTAGACAGGATGAGATCGAGACGGTTAATTTCCTTCCATTCCCTTGTTATCTTTCCATCATTTACTTTGACATAAATAACCGTTCCTTTTTATTTATGTCCTGAGGATCCCTAATAGTTAAAAGTCAATAATCTTTACTATCAACATAATATAAAAGTAGAGATGAGATGAGATCGAGACGGTTAATTTCCTTCCATTCCCTTGTTATCTTTCCATCATTTACTTCGACATAAATAACCGATCCTTTTTATTTATGTCCTGAGGGATCCTAATAGTTAAAAGTCAATAATCTTTACTATCAACATAATATAAAAGTAGAGATGAGATGAGATCGAGAGAGTCAATTTCCTTCCATTCCCTTGTTATCTTTCCATCATTTACTTTGACATAAATAACCGATCCTTTTTATTTATGTCCTGAGGATCCCTAATAGTTAAAAGTCAATAATCTTTACTATCAACATAATATAAAAGTAGCAATGGGATGAGATCGAGACGGTCAATTTCCTTCCATTCCCTTGTTATCTTTCCATCATTTACTTTGACATAAATAACCGATCCTTTTTATTTATGTCCTGAGGATCCCTAATAGTTAAAAGTCAATAATCTTTACTATCAACATAATATAAAATTGAGAGATGGATGAGATCGAGACAGGTCAATTTCCTTCCATTCCCTTGTTATCTTCCATCATTTACTTTGACATAAAAATTCCTTTTTATTTATGTCCTGAGGATCTTGGGGGAGTCGTGTTGGTGTGGTTCGGAAAGTTTCGAAGCTTCACTTGCATTTCGGAACTTGAGGGGTCGAAGGTTCGTTTCGTTCATGGTTTCATTTCGAGGATTGCCTTTCAGGGTTTCGAGAAGTTTTGTATGTTTGTTTGTTTGTTTTTCAATTTGTTTTGTTTTGATTTTCTTTTTTGTTTGTTTTCGTTTTTTGTTTGTTTGCTTTCGTTTTTGTTTTTTTTCTTTTTTTGTTTTTGTTTTTCGTTTTTTTTTGTTTTGATTTCCGTTTTTTGGTTTTGTTTTGATTTGTTTTTTGTTTTTGTTTTGATTTTCGTTGTTTTCGTTTTTTTCGTTTTTCGTTTTGTTTGTTTGTTGTTTGATGTTTCAGTCGAAACTTCCTTTCAGGTTTCGATTTTTTTATTTGATTCATTTTGCTTTGTTTGTTCAATCTTTCGCTCCGAGGCTTCGATTGTGGTTAGTTTTGGATTTTCTTTGTCTTTTTCTTTGTCTTTTTATTTTTCACTATTGAATGCGCGGTTGTCGTAAAAGTGTACAATAGTGAAGACATTTCTTGTTCCAAATGAGATCTCGAATCCTCTGGACGAATTGAAAAGATCTGAAGTAAAAAAAGAGAAAAAAGAAAAAAAAAATGTATATACACGAATCATTTCTGTGATTAACAAAAAAGATGTTATAAAAATATACCCAAGATGATTCTTTGTGTTCGTCATCTCGACCATGTATGTTGATTTTTGACGAGGAAGCACACGACATACCCCCCAGCCCCTCCCCCCCACAGAATAATATAATATAAAATGAAAATATGAGATATAATGATAAAATATAATATGCAATTAATGTGAATGTAACCAATTATATGATGATGTAATAATAAATAATAATGTACNTGCCTAAATTAAACAGTTATTTTTGAAAGTTATATTTCATATAAAATGGCATGAAAAAAAGTCACTTATGCAAATAAATCAACACCATTAATCAGATCTCGAACATTCCCCCAATAATCTCTCCCATGCTTTGCAAAACAAAAAAAAAAAAAAAAAAAAATCGCTGTTTTCGAACCAGTGAGAAAACAAAAGATCACAAGCGGAAGCAACACAATTAAGTGAAGTTTAAGCGTCCGAAGTGGTGAAACGTTGTAAAGATGGGTGGTCTACTTCTCCTCGCTGGTGTAGGGGGGAGGGGGGGGGAGAAGGGGAGGGACAAGATGCCAAGTGGAGGGAGACCTTAAAAATAAAGACGAAATTGTGGAGGGAGACCTTAAAAATAAAGACGAAATTGTGGAGGGAGACTTTAAATAAAGACGAACTTTTGTTGTTGTTTTTTTCTACTTAATATGCAAATTGTGTTTTCTTGATGCTACTGGCTTCCTTTGAAATATATGAAGATAGTTCGG
>NW_020870975.1:68191-85691 GCF_003789085.1 Penaeus vannamei
TTTTTGTTGTCAATTTTTCATGTCAAAAAAAAGAGAATTAGGCGATAAGGATTTATTAACTCACTTACTTAATATCAAATAAATAGAACAAAACAATATAAATGTAACCAGTAAAGGAAAACAGTATCTAAGTTGTATGCTAAAAAATAGAAAAACGAAAAAGTCATCATATTTTCCAAGTCATTTTTCCTCTTTCCTTTCCGTTTTTTTTTCTCTTTTTTTTCGTGCCAAAAGCTTAAGGTGCTAAAACTTTGTTAAATGATTTTAAAATGTAATCTATATAATATTATATAAATATATATATTATATATAAGTAAATAAGTATATATATATTATATTGTATATATATATATAGGAGAGAGTGACATAGAGAAAAGAACGAAGAGAGAGAAACGAGAGACGAGAGAGAGAGATGGAGAGAGAAGAGAGAGATGAGGAGAAGAGAGAGAAGAGTAATGGAAGAGAGATCAGGAGGAGGTAAGAGAAGAGAAGAGAGAGAGTAGCAGAGAGAGAGAGAGAGAGAGAGAGAGACACAGACACAGACAGACAAGACAGACAGACAGGCAACAAGAGAGAGGAGAGAGAGAGAGAAGCAGCGCGCGCAAGACAAGAGAAGAGAGAGAGAGAGAGAAGAGCAGAGAGAGAAGAAGGAGAGAGAGAGAGAAGAGATGAGAGATAGATAAAGATAGAGAGGATGGAGAAAGTGAATAAGAGAGATTCTTAAGAAAAAAAAAAGATTGCCACAGTGAGAGGAAATAATATTCTCACAGATAAGAATGATATGATGAATGGAAGATAAATGATATAAACATGATGGATAATATGATATGATATCAATAATATGATAATACATGAATAAGAGGATTTATATGATAGATAATGATAACAATGATAATTAATAAATAATGATATAGATTGATTTAATATTAGAATAAAATCGATAATGAAAATAATGATAGATAAAAACGATATTGATAACATAATGTGTAAATAAGTAATGATAATGTAAATATTATAGAAAGTAAAATAATAATATATGATAGATCAATAAAATTATAATATAAATAATATAACACGTAATAATAATGATAATTAATAATATTATATAATTAATAATAATAATATATATAATAATAATATAATAATAATGATAAATAGATAATAATAATCGATAATGATGACATAGATAATATGATAAAAATAATATAAATGATAATCGACAATATCAATGATAATAATCATCATCACCCAATGCACAAACCACCAACGATAATGATAATAATAAATAACAACGATAACAAAAGTACATGTGTTGCCATAATGGAAACGACGACGCTACAGATGCCAGTTCTCGCCAGACGGATCTTCGCAATTCCATTTACACTCGATCACAGACGACATAAAAATCGAGAGTCCTTAGGAAAGGGTATTAAATTCCGAAATAAGAGATTTTAAATGGTTTTGGGATTTATTTGTTCTTTCTTTTTTATTAGTGCGGTGATTTTTTTTTTTTTTTTGGTTTAGTTTTATTTGGCGATTTTTTTTTTTTTTTGAAACGGATTGGGGGGGGGGGTTAGGGGGAGCGGAAGCTTTTTTTATTTTTTAAATTCTTTGTTTTACGTCATACTCTTTTTCTTCGTCCCCCTCTCTTCTCATTCTCCTCCTCATTCTCTGTCTCTCTATCTCTCTCTCTCTCTCTCTCCTCTCTCTCTCTCTCTCTCTCTCTCTCTCCTCTCTCTCTCTCTCTTTCTCTCTCTCACTCTCTCTCTCTCTCTCCTCTCTCCCTCTCTCTCACTCTCTCTCATCTCTTCTCTTCTATCTATCTATCTTTTCCTCTCTCTCTTTCTATCTATCTGTCTACCTCTGTCTCCTCTCTCTGTCTCTCTTTCTCTCTGCCCTCCCTCCCTCCTCCCTCCCTCCCTATCTCTCTCTCTCTCTCTCTCTCTCTCTCTCTCTCTCTTTCTCCTCTCTCTCTCTCTCTCTCTCTCTCTCTCTCTCTCTCTACTCTCTCTCCTCTCTCCCTCCCTCCCTCCCTCCCTCCCTCCCTCCCTCCCTCCCTCCCTCCCTCCCTCCCTCCCTCCCTCCCTCTCCCCTCCCTCTCCCCTCCTTCCTCCTCCTTCTCCCCCTCTCCCTCCCTCCCTCCTCTCTTTTATCTATCTATCTCCCTCTCTCTCCCTCTCTCTCTCCACCTCCATCTTTCTTCCCCTTTCTTTTAAGCAGAAACCCGAAAAAGGGAGAAAACCTCCACCTGCAGATCCAGCAGAGACAGCAGAAGAAAGGAGCCGAGAGGTAAGTCACTTAGAGGAGAGAGAAAGAGCGCAGAAAGGAGGAAAGAGGAGAGAGAAAGAACGTAGAGAGAGGAGAGAGGAGAAAGAAAGAGTTTGGCAAGAGAAAATAGGAGAGAGAAACAGCGTAGAAGGAGGAGAGAGGAGAGAGAAAGAGCTTAGAAAGAGGAAAGAAAAGAGAAAAAGAACGTAGAAAGAGGAGAGAGGAGAGAGAAAAGGCTTAGAAAGAAGAGAGAAAAGATAGGAAAGAGAAATAGAGAAAGGGCTTAGAAGGAGGAGAGAGAAAGAGCTCGAAAGAAGAAAGAGGAGAGAAAAAGAACGTAGAAAGAGGAGAGAGGAGAGAGAAATAGCTTAGAAAGAGGAAAGAGAAATAAAGGGCTTGGAAAGAGAAATAGAGAAAGAGCTTGGAAAGAGGAAAGCGGTGAGAGAAAGAGCGTAAAAAGAAGAAAGAGAAGAGAGAAAGTGCTTGAAAAGAGGAAAAAGGAGAGAGAGAAAAAGAAAAAGAGCTTGAAGAGAAGAGAGAGAAATAGAAAAAAAAAGCTTGAAAAGGGAAAAGAGAAAAGTGAGAGAGCTTGGAAAGAGAAAAAAGGGAAAGAGAAATAGACAAAGAGCTTGGAAAGAGTAATACAGAAAAGACTTGGAAAGAGGAGAGAAAAAGACCCTGAGGACAAAATTATCCAATCCTTTCGGGATCTGATCACCAACAATCAACAGCTGGGGGGGGGGGGGGGAGGAAGGCGGAAGGGGAGGAAAAGGAGGTGGTGGTGGAGAAAGGGGAAGGGGAAGAGAGGAGAGAAATGAGGTGTTGGGAGGGAGATAAGAGAAGGAGAGAAAGTATATGTTGGAGGAGAAGGGGAGAGGGGGGGGGGAAGAGGTGGTGGAGGAAGGCGAAGGGGAGGAAGAGGAGGTGTGGTGGAGACAGAGGTGGTGTTGGAGAGGGGGAAGAGGAGAAGGAGGGAGAGAGTAAATGTTGGAGAAGGTGGGGGGGAAGTGTTGCGTGTGTGTGTTCGTGTGTGTGTGTGTGTGTGTTGTGTGTGTGTGTGTGTGTGTTGTGTGTTGTGTGTGGTGTGTGTGTGTGCGTGTGCGTGTGTGTGTGTGTGTGTTTGTGGTGTGTGTGTGTGTGTGGTGTTGTGTGTGTGGAAATGAGGTGTTGGGGGAGGGAGAAGAGGAAAAAGGAGAGAAAGTATATGTTGGAGGAGAAGGGGAGAGGGGGGGAGGAATAAAGGAAGTGTTAGGGAAGACGAAGAGGAGAAGGAGGAAAGTAAATGTTGGAGGGGAAGGAGGAGGGAGGAAAGAGAAGGGAGGGAAATGAGGTGTTGGGGAGGGAGAAGAGGAGAAGGAGGGAAGAGGAGAGAGAAAAAAATATGGAGGAGAAAGAGGGGGGAAGAGGAGGAGGAAAGGTGTTGGAGAGGTGGAAGAGGAAGAGGGAAAATAAATGTTGAGGAGAAAGGAGGAGGAGGAATAATTGATATTGAGGAGAAGGAAAGGGGAAGATACAGAGGAGGAAGGGAAAATATTGGGGAGGGAGAAGAGGTAGGCGAGAAATATGGGGAGAATAGAAAGATTTTGATGATTTTTGATGAAAGGAAAAAAAGCGAGGGAGAGAAAAGGATGATGATGGAGAAGAAATGGGAGGAGATGGAGGAGGAAGGCCAGAAAAAAAATAATTAAAATTTAGTGGATGGGAAAGAAAGGTTTAGTTGAGGAAAGAGAGAAACAAGAGAAAGTGATAGTGAGAGAAGAAGAAATCGTGAGAAGGAGGAAGTAGAAGAGAGAGAAGGACAGATGAAAAAGAGAAAATAGCAGAGGAGAAAGAGGAAGTAGTGATAGTGAAATAACGAAGCCATGATAATAGAACTGGAGAGAGAAACGGAGAAAAATAGCAGAGGAAAGAGGAAGTAGTGATAGAAAAGAGAGAAGAAAAGAAATGAAATAACGAAGATAAATAGAATAGAAAACGGAGAGAAAATAGCAAGAAGAAAGAGGAAGTGAGAAGAGAGAAGAGAGAAGAAGAAGAAATGAAATAACGACGCCAAGATAAATAGAATGGAGAGAGAAACGGAGAGAGGGAAAAGGGAGAGTGAGAGAGTAGATGTTGTTCAAAAGAAAGATTATTTTATGGCATCATTATTCTTCATTCGTTCTCGTGCTTCTTTCTTTGCTTGGTCTCCGGTGCTCTTTCGTACCCATGGCTTTCAAGAAGACTTTTTCTTCTCCTTCTTTTTTTTCTTTTTTCTTTTTTTTTGTCTTTTTTTTCCTTTTTCTTTTTCATCTTCTTCTTCTTCTTCATCTTCTCATCTCCTCCTCTTCTTTCTCTCTTTTCCTCCTCCTTTTCCTTTTTTCTTTTTTCTTCTCCTCCTCCTTTTCTTCTCCTCCTCTCTTCTTCTTCTTCTCTTCCTTCCTCCTCCTTTCTTCTCTTCCTCCTCTTCTACTCATTATCCTCTTCCTCCTCCTCCACCTCC
The DNA here is from genome assembly GCF_003789085.1 of Penaeus vannamei. Lineage (NCBI taxonomy): Eukaryota > Metazoa > Arthropoda > Malacostraca > Decapoda > Penaeidae > Penaeus > Penaeus vannamei. Next base: position 72,939 of record NW_020870975.1, read on the forward strand.
TCTTCCTCCTCATTTTCCCTCTCTCCTCGCACTTCCTCCCCCTCTTTTTATTCCTCCTCCTCCTCCTCCTCTTCCTTTTCCTTTTCAGTTCTCCCTCCACCTGTTCTTCCCCCTTCTCCCTTTCTTTTTCCTCCTCCTCCTCTTCCTCCCCCCCTCCTCTTCTTCTCATCCCTCCTCTTCCATCCTTCTCTTTCCTCACATCCTCACTCTCCTCCTCCCGTCCCACTTGTCGCTGAAGGGTCTACCTCCATCATTTTTTTTCTTCTTTTCTTCCTCTTCTCCCTCCTCGTCCTCTGTCCTTCCCCACTCCTCTTCTTCCTTATTCTTCTCCTCTCCCTCTTCTGTCCCTTTCACTCGCTCTCACTCTTCCTCCCTCTCCGGGTCCCAACTAGGCTTCCTACCATCCACCATTGTTTTTTTTTTATTTTTTAAATTAAATTTTTTTTTTTAGGTCAACCTCTTCGCTACCCCTCCTCTTCTTTCCTTATTCATCTCTCCTCTTCCTCCTTCTCCTTCTCACTTTCCCACCACTCTCCTATCCTCTCCGTCCCCACTAGGCACTCACCTAACCTCCAACCTTTTTTTTTTTTTTTTTTTTTTTTTTTTTTTTTAGATCATCGTTTTCACATTCGAAAATATTAGGTCTAATCTAGGTCTCGAACCGTCTCAACCGAGGATCCCGCCTTAATATCCATCGGTTTCCCATCAACACTAATATTTGTCAATGCTTTTTTTTTTTTTTTTTTGAGCTTTTATTTCGGGTTTGAAAACTGGAACTCCTTAAGTCAGGTAAATAGTCACTATTGTTATCATCATCATATTTCATTACAGTGTATTATCAAGATCAACTGAGCGATATGAATCAATGTGATTTTATTTTTGTTATCGTTATTAGTATTAAATCGTGAGTATCATGATCATTATTACTACTGCTACTATTGTTATTTATCATTATTATTTTATTATCATCATCATTATACTGTTATTATTATAATATTATTATTGTCATTGTCATAACATTATTCTTATGATTATCATTATAATCATTATTATCTTTTTTAATCATTATTGCCATCACTATCATCGTTATCATCAGTTATTGATATTATGAATATTATTATCATTATTAAGGTTTGTTTATGGCTATTATTGTTATCCTTATTACTCTTTTCTTCCCTCCTTCGCTCCCTCCCCCCCTCCTCTCTCCCCCTCCCTCCTCCCTTCCTCCCTCCTCCCCCCCCCCTCTCCCTCTCCTCCCCTCCCTCCTCCTCTCTCCCTCTCTCAAATCTCTCTCTCTCCTCCTCCTTCTCTCTCTCTCTCTCTCCTCCCTCCCTCCTTCGTCCTTCCTGCCCCCTCTCTCCCCCCTCCCTCGTCCCTCTTCCTTCTCTCCCTCCCCTCCCTCCTCCCTCCCCCTCCCTCCTCCTTCCTCTCCCCTCTCTCTACCCTCTCCCCTCCTCTCTCTCCTCCCCCCTCCCTCTTTCTCTCCCCCTCTCCCTCTCTCTCTCTCTCTCTTCCTCTACTTAAAAGACTACACGGCACACCTATCTCTTCCCTATTCCGACCATTCCCACTCGGCGCAGACAGCATTCCAATCCGATTTGAGGCGCCCTCGCTGCCGCTTGGGGAAAATGGAAGTGCATTTTGAGAATTCTCCCCCGAGTCGAAATCTGAATGTCTTTCTTATTGTTTTTTTTTCTTTCTTTCTTTCTTTCTTTGTTTTTTCTTGAATGTCTTTTCTTATTGTTGTCTTTTTTCTTTTCTTTCTTTCTTTCTTTGACTTTTCTATGCCGTTTGTGTGTGTGTGTTGTGTGTGTGTGTGTGTGTGTGTGTGTGTGTGTGTGGTAAGTGTGTGTGTGTTGTGCGTGTGTGTGTGTGTGTGTTGTGTGTGTGTGTGCGTGTGTATGTGTGTGTGTATTCAACAGTATAATCCGATCATCACGCCAATCCAATTCTTTCTCCAAAAAATACCATAAACCACAGTAAAAAAAACAAAACAAAAGATAATCCATATAAGGAAAAAAAGAGAAAAAAAATCCAGGAAATCGACCCAGAGAAAACAAGAAGAAAATATATGTAAATGACAGTAGAATTATCAAGTAACAAAAGGGTGATGTATGCAATGGCCTATCAGATGAGTGCCAAATGAGGTTGACAGAAGACCATTAGCTTTTGAGACAGAAATGCTCTTCGTGGCTTTGGTTTTGGCTTCAGTTCTGAGAACCTTCGCTCTCTCGCTCTCTACTCTCCGTCTGTTTATCTGTATCTATCTATTCTCTATCTTTGTATCTATTTATCTATCTATGTATCTATCTTTTATAAAAAAATCGCTCTCTCGCTCTCTCCTCTCTTTCTCTATCTGTTTATCTATCTATGTATCTATCTTTTAAAAAAAATCGCTCTCTCCTCTCCGTCTATTTATCTGTATCTATCTATTTCTCTGTCTGTTTATCTATCTATGTATCTGTCTCAAAAAAAAAAATCTATCTATCCTATCTTTTTAAAAAATCGCTCTCTCGCTCTCTCTCTCTCTCTCNCTTGCAAGTTATATTGGGCTAGTCTTGTTAGTATCTGGTCACAATAACGCTTTTGTAATCTGCAACATTATTTTTAGGCCAAAAACAAACTTCAATACAACACAAGTTCCTTCTCAAGCTAAAATGAAAAACTTGCATCATTATCATTAGTTGATGGTTACAAGGTAAAATAAAATGTGCGACATCAAAGGTTATAGAAAGGTGTAGCAGTGAAAAGGGTAATCAACTAACCCTCTTTAATTGTGCTAGACCTCAAAAGTCATAGCAGTTCAGGATAGTATAGAGTTGAAAGGGGCAAAGAGGAAATGAGGGTAGAGAGGATGAGTAAATATGGGTTAAGGTAGGGATTAACATGGGTTACTAGGTCAAATATAGTTGTCAAATGAGAATTTATATAGGTTCTTGCAAGGATGTCACTCAATAGGGTAAGAGGTAAGGGATATTCTAAAAGGAGTGAGTAATGGGGGTGATTTGAGTAGTTCATAGTTGTGTTGTCTGAGGATGATATGTAGGTGGTAGTTGCTACTGCGCTAAGTGATTGTTAAGCGTGTGTGTGTTACTTATTTAATAAAATAAATAAATAAATATAATGTAGTATATAATATATATATATATATATATATATATATATATATATACTATATATATACACATATATTTAGATTTTTAGTGCGAGAGACTGTTTCTGATACAAGCTCAACCCACTCGGCAGTCAAGTGGCCATTTCGGACCCACTAACACAGGAGACGCAGGACTAACCGGCCACAAGGAGCGACGCCCCGAGCGACGGTCCCTGATCCAAGTAGTCCTTAAATGCCATTCTAGGGACACGGGCGGCAGGCTGAGAGCCCTTGACACGGGCATGGCAAAACACTCCTTCCAGGGGCTCCTTCGCCTTAAAATATCCCTGTCATCGGCATATTCACGATCGCCCACGGGGTACGTGACTGCCCTGACATATTGACATCCGGTCGGGCGTATTGGCGATCGGGAGAGGGGAGGGGGAGGGAGGTGTCCAATGCAAGGCTGGGGGGAATTTAAGTTTTGAACGGTATCCCCCCATTCTCCAGCCCCATTCAGCAGTCGCAGCCCTTCGACCACGTCTCCTGTCTTGTCTTGTCTATCTTTCCATATATCACATCTTCCGTGCGTGAGTCTATCTGCGTGTTGGTCCACTTCTTCTCCTACCTGGATTAAGAATTCGCATTACTTTTATCCTTCCTCTCCTTTTCTTCTCCCCTCTTCAAGATATTTGCCACTCAACAAGTACGCGCAGAATAATATTGGAGCGTATCGTTGACGCATATACTCTTCTAATATCTGTGCACATTTCTCACCATGTTCTTCGGCATCTCCGTATATATCAATCCTTACTACGTGACCGTATCTCTTAAATTTCGAATCATTGACGAAATGAATATCCCCTCCTAGACATAGTACTCTTGACGTTCTTGTAGCCGTATCCATCCTCTCATCATTCTTCTCAATACATTATCGCCACAGTCACCACAACTATTATCATAGGCTTCATCTGTATATTAACTTCTGCTACAGTAACCAACATTTATCAGTCATGACCCCGTGTTTTGGGTGCACACGGAATACCATTTCAGGCCTTGTGCATGATCTTGCTTCGTCTTCTGCTGCCTTCGCGTGTCCATCTCCCGCGTATTCGAGGTCATTCTTTAGCTGTTCATCATAAAGTCAAACTGTATACCGGATTCCCCAATATATGTGATCAAGACACCTCAATCGTATGCTATGATAAAGTCAATATCGCCCGCCCAACTAGGCATGGAATCCTGCATTGCAAATGGAGGGGCCCGCCAAACATCCTCGATACAACGGTGGGGGGCTTTCTGAGAGTCAGCTTTCATCCCCCTGTTCAACCCTCTACACGACTATCACACTCTACGGTAAGGTACTCGCACGCCACCCGCACTATGATATAACAACCGTGTCTCTGGCACTTCCACAGCATGAAAGGAACAAGACCAGCACTCCCCACCTTGTCACACACCTTACACTGGAGTTCTCTAGGGCCGACGACTCAGGCGAATTGATATCCCATCCAGCACTCCTGCGGTCCCAAGTATTTTCTACTTGCCTTTACGTTCCCCTATCCAAATTTGTACTCATCAATGGGTTATTGAGGCTCTCTTGTGGGGGGGCGATTTTCATCTTAACTCATAAATTGCCCACACTCAGGAAACAAACAACAGTTCTATGTAATACCCCTTGTCACCAAATCCCCCCGCCTACCACCCTCTTCCCAACAAATCCTCATCATAAGCCATGAAAAGCATTGAACCTCTTAAATATAAGTTTTTGCTCCTATATACCCCTAAATCCTGATTTACAAAGCAAAGTACAACTGTTGGACTGCATCTTTATAAGAGTTGGCTTTTCATATAATTCTATAGGCTCTAACATTATCTACCTACTCACTTTTTAACCAATACTCTGTGAGTTTATAGCAATGCACTATTAACGCACTAGAGTGTGAAAAATAGATATACATTAGAAGAGCAATGAAGATTAAGTGTGTTTGCATACCTACTCCAAGGTGAAGTTTGGTAAGCTACCTTCGCGCGTATATTATAAGGAAAGATTGTCACTTAAAACGACAGTGCTCATTGAGGTGAGTACCGAGTTGTTTGTCTGTCGTCTTACTAAAATATTATTGATATATTGGTTTTGCTTGTCTATATTTGTATTTTATATAACTATATACTAATATATATATAATTAATATATTATTAATATATATATATATAAATATATAATATATATATATATATATGTAATATGTGTATATTAATATAATATATATATTAATATATATACTATAATATATATATTAATATATTTATATATATAATTCCCCACCTGTTAATCTACCAACATCATCTAATAAAGTTTTAATCACACATGGATATATATGGGATGAGAAGAAAAAAAGACTCTTTAAATCTATTTTATAATGTATATATAATATTAGAATAAAAAGGGTGTTACTGTTAAAATAATCTTGTTGATCTAATCATTAAATTAATCGGTAATATATATAACTGTAAAGTACATTAACTGAGCCGAGTGTATATTGATACCTAGTTTTATGCTTAAGAATTCCAGAATGAAGTATGAGTGCAAGCACTGGGGTATTATTTCTGACTTTCTTCACTTCTTAAAGGTATTTAAAGCAATTCCTACTGACAAAACCTAGTCTAACAAGGTCCATGGTCTGCAGTGCGCTTCCTTGGGCTGCCTTGAATGATTTATCATTCATACTCTGAGAATATTACATTTCTGCTGCTTCGTTATCATGAGGTCTAGACAACATTAGATAAACCTATTACATATCTAAATAAAACTAGAGTAATAGAAACTATTTATCTAGATGATGTCACCCCCCATCACTACAATATAAAATAAAATAATACTCATTTATATATTATATAAATATAATTAAAGTATATATAAATACATACAATCTAACAAATCCCTTCATCCATTAACTCAAGCCAAATGGTAGTTTTACCCTCAGCATGAAGCTGCTCTCAATTCGGATACCAACTGGGCTGAAATCATACCCCAGCATTGTCAGCAATGATGGTTGGATCATAAGGAGTGAACGAGCAAGGATTCCCATTGCAAGGGCTTCCTTACCAGCCACGTGAACAGCAGCATCCATGACCGCCTTGGCCATGAGGGTTTCACTGCAACCTGTGAATCGAGAAATGTGTCTAAATTATTGTCAAAGCACCTTATTTTGAAAACATACTTGTTAACCCTAAAGTGACAGGGCTACATCTATTTGTGATGTAATATTATGCGAGTCTAGACATTTGTGGCTAGGCCTAAGATGTGTACAGCCAGTCCATGCACTGCAACTCAAGATGTATGTTTTAAAATGTTTCCATGTGGGTTATTATCATATTAAATAATCTTATAATTAAAAAATAGAGTAGACTGACAGCTCCACTTACCAAAAATATATTAATTCCACCATATATATCTGCTCATCTGTCTTAATATATGTTACTACCTTTCAACTTGTTGTGTGAGAACAACATGAGTGTCAATCGTTAGCTAGATGAGGCGTATAATTATCTGCCTTACATCCCAGTCTGGTTTGTGCAACCTACATATCAGCTAATCAATGGTGCAACAGCATTCTAACTAACTGGACAGCTACTTATATATAATGATACGTAATCAAGCAGGTGATCCTCGACAATGATACACTATAAATTAAAAAGAATATTTAAATATATTTATGATTTATTCTACTTCCACTCTAATGATAAAAGTAAACTTCCCATTGATCCTCATAGAAATGTATAGGATGCATCAATATAGGCAAACAGTACATCCAGTTTGTGGTGACCATATCACAAATCAAGATAACTAACACCTCTCTACCTGAGCACACAATTCTGCAACAGTATCTATAAACACAACTAGCGCATTCGTCAACACACATATTTATTTGAAGGGTATATAATATTTCAACCACTTCAGTTCAACATAATATATATATATATATATATATATATATGTATGTATGTATATATATGTATATATATACTACAATATGATATTATATAAGAGAGCCAGACGCTCAACTAGCCTAATCTAAAGTATCTCATGCTCTAAAATGGCCGATCTACTTATACAGCATAGCAAACATGTTGTTCAGGGCATTAAGTATTAAATAATCAACTGTCCTGTAAACAATTTAATAAACATTTGAAAGGAGGCCCAGCTTTAAAAACCATCTATATACTAAAAATAAATCACTTCTATTTCGAACTAGAGAAGTTTTAGTCAGACCTTTTACTCAGGACCCCTAATTACTACAATATGCTCATCTAAACAAATACTTCTTACTGATGTGCACTTTCAAGAAAATTTCAGACAACAAAAAAGCCCTTACCTATTGATGAAATATACATTGATGTCATGTTTGAGAATCTTCTGTACCTTTGTCTCTTCATCTATTCTCTTTCTTAGTACAATTCCAATTCGCAACCTTTAAAGAAGTATAATGAAATAATTAATTAAAAATTGATATAATAATTCTTGTAAATTAATAATTATTTGCTCTTATAATGTCAGACCAACACCCCACAACTTGCGCAATGTAGACAAAACAAATAAATCCACAACAGCACCACAATCACTTATAATAGCTCTTAGTTATTATATATATATAATGACATGCTTACCTATTAGTACTAGTAATGGTTATCGAGCATGAGATACTTGTTGAATCACCAATACTATAATATAAACCTTAATCATAACTTGTCAGTGATACTACATTAGGAGGTCAGCTGTTGGCATTCAGAATAATATATGACAGGACCACTATCATTCAACTGCGCTTGGGTGATTAACACGCCACCTCAATATCTATTCACCAATTACTCTCACAGCAGCACTACCGCCTATCAGATAGAGTAGAGTTTAGGTCAACATGTAAGAGTATGGTGGGTTACAAGGAATTGAAGGATAACAGCTCACGCGGAAGTTTTTTCCGGCGGTACGTAACTGATGGTGCTAAGCAGCTAATTTATGCTGTTATTTCATTGTAAGGGCTTTTATACAACTTATGTTGATGATAAAAGATTAGGTAAAATAGCACCAACACACACAACAAATGTAACAGTGAATTCAACCATCAATCCACCAGTCGCATAATAACTTAATATCATATATGACTATGGCACTGTAATAAATATTACCCTCTCTCATACATAAGGAATTAGATGATCCGCCCTAAAGGTGCCACCTAGTACTGTTTCTTACATATTATCTGGATGGCATCAAGATTGCCTGATCCCTTCAATAGTACCTCTAAATAAATCGTAAATATGCTAACCGATACTCAAGGTATTTGAGTATGAAGGATAATGAATGTACTGTTATGGTGTTGGAGTATCGTACTGTAATTGTCTAGTAAATATATATATACCATAGTGTATAACCAAAATCTATTTTGAGCAATGATGATGTGGTCCTTTGCAATCTTGATAAAAATGTAATAAGATGACAATTTCAAAATGAAAAATTATTACATAGATTGGTTTAATGAGGTTAATGTGCGAAAAAGGTCATACCATATGTAAACTACCTAAAACTCTTGACAAAGAATGCAATAATACCCATCGCTATATGATAAGGTGCTGTGTTTGTTTTAATAAAGCTCTGATGTGTTATTATTTTATGATGATAAATTTGGGATATTAGTACTATACAATATATAGTTAACTAAAATAATATAAAGTACTGCTCAGCTGTATTTGAAGTCTGCTGGGATTCTATAATAAAATATATCTTAAAAGAAGTGGTAATTAAAACACATTTAGAGAAAAAAAATGTCTATTCTTGATATACAATAACCACATATCATGACTATCTAGTACAACACATTCGCCATATTATTACACATGCCCACACAAAGTCATCCACTAGTAACAAAATCACCCACACCACAATTGGAAATTTTAATAATATATAATAAATATTAATATATATATATACACACACATATATATTATACACATATATAATATCATATCTATGGTGGAGTAAAAGTGTACACAGTGTGTGATGATGTCAATGTATAAAGAGGCACAAAGTGTAAATAATGAGTGGGACTGTGCTTGAGTCAAATGCTAGATGCTCGTATAAGAAATAGTTTAAAATGACAATGATCATTAATTAGTAATGACTCAATAATTTTGTAAAAAAATTTAAATTTTTTTAAAGTATAATATATACAATAGTAATTCATTTTTATATATATCTAATATTATATATAAATATATATTAAGTCCAATGGAATATAAAATGATTAACTAGGGGTGAGTTATAAGTAATCCATCTTTATAATATATATGTATAAAACAAAAATAAATAATAAAAATAATAATAAAAAAAAAAAATACACAAAAAAATAATTAGTAATTGAATTTATAATAATCTATCAATCCATTAAGTAATATCTACAGTTGTACATTCTATGATAAACCAGCTCTAATCATTATTATAACTCAGACCATATGATAGTCGTAAGTAGTGAACAGCCTCTCTAGTAATGTGTGCTCGTCGTGTGTGTGTGTGTGTGGGCTGGTAGTTGTGTCACATGTGGATGCAATCCATGAGTATATGCATAATGTTATAGCCAATAAGCATTACCCAGGCTGTCGCGGCACATAGGTCGGTAATATTATCCATATACATTATATATATGATTATTATACTGATATATATATATTATAGTATATATATATTTTTAGTTTATAAGGTTGGCCATTAGATGCACAGTCTGGAGTAATAATCCTCTGGACCCTGAGGTGCCCGCAAGAACCCGTAGCGGTGACTTATAGACTCTGGCAAAATCTGCTGCCCTTCCTCTTTGAGAATTATTTTGTGAAAACTTTTTTTAAAAAAGCTTTATTGCCATCATTTCCCAATGTCCATATTTGTCTTTTGTTTGCTTTTTTATAAATGGTTTATTATTTTATGACTGCTCATTTGCTAATTTACAGTGACTCCTACGTACGTTTTAAAGAACCGAACCTCAAACCCTAAATGAGCAAAACCTAATTCGTTAATCCGGTCCAATTTCAATACACTCTCTTATGGTATGTAATAGCCTCAGTTCAAGAAAAGGAACAAATCAATATTATGAGTATATTATTTGTTGTTACATCTCATCTTTTTTTAATAATTTTTAAATTTTCCATAATATAACCTGTGCCACGGGCCAAAAATCCTTATTCTGAAATCGCAATCGAGCCCCAGCATGAGGATATATCGAGCGTTGTTCTACCTCTCACGAACCGGCAACTCTCTTCAGTCCCTGCTTACCGCACGTTAAATTCCACATTCTCTTTCTAAATGGATAATTAGGGAATAATCAGGTAACGTATAGTAAGGAAGAAGAGAGTGCGCCGGCTTAACCAAATAGTCACCCGCACAAGGACCCAAAACAGTAAATCCATTCTAATAGAGTATAGCTGCGAACATACAATGAGACATACGGCGCTCCAGAAACGTTGCGAGCCATGCCGCTAATTTGAAAAAATGCACTTACAGAAATCATATGCTCGAGAAATACCCTGAATGATTACCGGGATTATCGTGAACCGACTTATTTTGATGTCAACGGTCGGTTCCTTCTTGGACTATGCACACCACGACGAGACACACCACACACCATACACTCCACAACACGCACACACATATGCGTAAGTATTCATAATAATATATTTACCGTCACCAATGATACCAATGGCATATCATAGTAATATAATGCAATCGACCTTAAGAAATAGCTCTTGCATATCTGGTCTTAGATTGAATCGTTGCCGCTTTCTATATGCTCAATCTTTTCTCCAGCTCGATAACTGTTAAATGAGACTGAGCACTAAGATAGTCTTTCCTAATTAAGCACAGTTTGAGTTCTCAACATCCTATGCTATCTTATCAATCCTATGTTATGTACTGCGTTCATATAGATGTACCCATACGATTATTCTAGCGTGATTACACATTATAACATATCAATTACGTGGATCATCATTACATGATTGCTTTTAGAAATACTAGCCCTAAAATGCCTCGCTAATGACCATATAGAGGCTGTTGCATTTCCTTTTGCAGCAGCCGCCTCTCGCAGCAGGGATGTTACTCACGCACAGCGCCCAGCATCTTTGACTGCCGACGCCGTGTCCCCTCGTCCCCTGAACTCCCGTATGGAACACAGGTAGTACAGGTAACTCGTCACGGCTAAATGGCTATTTGCACGCTGCAAATACTCGCAGCGTTGCATTCGACATTTTGGGAATATTTGCGTAGGGAATACTTGAGTTGTCACTAATTTCTGTCGGACGCAAAAATCTCAAGCTCTTCAAACACGCTGAGACATGTTTAAGTTTTTCGTCTGAAGGAGTTGTTCCCCCTTGTCTTAAGAGGGGTAAACACTCTACGTCTGTGTGTATCTATGTGTGTGATGGGGTGTGGGTTGGGGGGCTAGTGTATAAGTATATGGATGTGTGTGGGTGTATGCGTACCTGTGTTTGCACGGACACAAGTGGCATGTATGCATGTACGCTCAGACATGTGTGCTTTTGCGCTGATATTTCAGAAATGAAAAAAGAATGTGCCTGTATGCGTCCAAGTATATATGGCTGTTTCTATGCGCGGGGGAGCAGGCTATAGCTATTAATAACACGTGTTGTGGGTGCGTGTACGTTTGTGTGCGGACGCGTGTGTGTTCGTGTGTGCATCCATCACATTTGTATGTGTTGCCCCGTCCATTGCGTATGCCCGAACTTACACACAGCCTCAGCGTGGAGCACCGGATGTATGCTTGTCCAGGCATTTCTCCTTGACTTAGTATGCATAATGTTCCGTACTGTCGGGGCGGGCCGGCAACCAGGAGCCTTCCTTCCTCCACAGGACTCGAGTCTCTCCTCGTCCCTTCCATTCCGTAGTCGAAACTTGTCTTCAATTAGACTATCAAGCTCACTATCAACTCATGTTCTCGGGCCCTCGCCTAACCAGCCTCGAACATCGCCCTCGACTTCTCATCAAACCCTCTCACCTTCCTTCCTCTATACTATCATCACCTCATCATCCACTCATCACCTCAAAGCATACCTTCCACTCCACTCTCAGAAACGACGAACCAAAACCACTCCCTCTATCAACTCTAAACTAATACCTAAAAAAATAAACGAAAACTGGAAATTAAGAAAAAAAGAAAAGAAGAAAATTAACAAAGCACACAGGTCTCCTTCTGACGTGCTGGCCTGACTGGTGATGGACAAGTAAATGCGCCTTTGCGTACGAATTGTGGTGTCCTATGAGACCGCGTCGGCGTAGTAGTCGTAGTAAAACCGTTCTTGAGTTTGCATGTGTTTTTGTGTGTGACTGGATTTCATTGTGCGTGTCGGTCCGTGTCAAAGTTCTTTTCGTATCTGTGTCTAGTTTTGCGAGCGAGGGATAATGTCCAAACGTATGTATGCGAGTGTATATTCGTGTGTATGTATTCTGATGTGTTTATATTTCCCTGTGTATCTATACGCTCATATGCAAGCTTTTGTATGCTTGGGTACATGTGTGTATTCTTGTGTGACTATATTTAATTGTACGTGTGGACGACAATGTGAGTGTGTGCATGTGTGTGTGTGTGTGTGTGTGT
>NW_020870975.1:90691-110691 GCF_003789085.1 Penaeus vannamei
AATGAAACAACGACCTCTAGTTCTGTGACGAGGAAAATAATTTCATTCAGTAAAAGGGACGCAATAGTTGTACCTTGCCTCTGCCTTAACGTTCAGTCTTAGGATTAAAAATATCATATCCGTGTTTTCATTGATGTGTGTGAGTGTGTGTGTGTGTGGAAAAGAGAGAGAGAGAGAGAGAGAGAGAGAGAGAGAGAGAGAGAGAGAGAGAGAGAGAGAGAGAGAGAGAGAGAGGGAGGGAGGGAGGGAGGGAGGGAGGGAGGGAGAGAGAGAGAGAGAGAGAGAGAGAGAGAAGAGAGAGAGAGAGAGAGAGAGAGAGAGAGAGAGAGAAAGAGAGAAAGAGAGAAAGAGAGAAAGAGAGGGTGTGAGTGAGTGTGTGTGTGTGTGTGTGTGTGTGTGTGTGTGTGTGTGTGTGTGTGGGGGGGGCGCGCGCGCGCGCGTACTTTCGAGTGAAATGCTGCATTTGTATATATCGACATTTCCAACTTCTATACACACATGTATATATACACATGTAAACAATTTCATCCTTATAACGCAAGCTGCATCCTCGCTGCTACTGTTGCACACGACGTAACATTATCTCGCAATAACCCTCCCCCCTAATTTGCCATTCATTCGGAATTAACTCCAGCAAATGCCAGCGAACCCCGACGCTTTTAGAAGGCGCTGGTCTCCATCACCGCAGCACTCCCGGTGACCCCGCAGTGCCAGGCAGTGCCACGCAGCAGTGCAGTGAAGGCATGAATGTTGGCAGGCACCTGAGTCTGCCGCTACTACCATAAATACCTCACACCCGACCCTTCCTCTTGTCCTGGGCGGAGGCAACGTGTAGTACCCATTATTACATCCTACTGTGGATAATGGTGGCTGGGTGATACCACACGGCCGAGGTCCCAAGGTGTGTTAGGTTTCGTAACCAGTCTGTCGGTTCTTAAAATCAGGTCTTGTTTCACTTATATTACCTCGTATCATCTTATTTCACTTATATCATCTCGAAGCTCTTTCAGTCCTGTAGAAAAATTAACCTTTGGGATATTTACGAGAACTAGCCATCAGTATAAACTATAAAAAAGGGCGAAAACATCAGCCTCAAAAGCCCTATCGCTGGATAGAATTTATAATATACAACGCCACAGACTTTCCGCGATAGAAATACGATAAAAAACATTAAGTCTTTTGGTTCATTTGTCCTCACGCTCGACCCTGTTGTCTGAGGCCTCCGTGACTCGGGCAATATTGGGCGCCGTTCTGTGTTCTCCCTTTTAATGTTTTTGTGTTGTTTCTCTGTTTTTTCAACCCTCTCTGCTCTCTTCCCCACCCCATCCGCGACCTATAGGAATAATGGATATATTCGGAAGGTATTACTATGTTTCCTAATTTTATCTTGTTTTTTTTATGTTGTGTTGTTTTCTATGTTTATTCAGTCTTGGTTTTCCCTCTCTTCGTCGCTTAGCCAGTTACTGATCGTCATTAATTGCGTTCTCTTATTGTTTCGTTGCTCGCTGCCTCTCTTTTATCCAATTCGTCTCGTGTTTCTTACTCTCTCAGCAAGTACTGGTCGCCAACAACTGCAGTCGGGGAACCTCTGCCTGTTTTGTGTTGGTCCTGTTTATTCTGCCTTCCTCTTTCCTTCCTTCCGCAACTTCTTTTGGGGGGTATTGGTGGTCTTCAATACCACAATGGTGTGAGAGCGGTTGTGGGTGTCTGTGATGAAGAGTGATCGTGGTTTGTTGCCATGAAGAGTGATGTGGTGTCCACTGTGATGAAGAGTGGTTGTTGTGATGAAGTGATGTGGTGTTGTTTGATGAAGTGATGTCGGGTGTTGTTGAATGTAAGATAGTGATGTGGTGTTGTGAATGAAGATGATTGTGGTGTTGTGATGAGAGCGATCTTTGTGGTGTCTCTTGTGATGGAAAGAGTGATCCTCTTGTTGTGAAATGAAGAGCGATGTCGGTGTGTGGATGAAAGAGAGTGATGTGGTGTTGCTTGATGAAGAGTTAAGTGATGTCGGTGTTGTGAATGAAGATTGATGTGGTTTCTGGATGAAGAGTTGATCTGGGTCTGTGTTTGTGATGAAAGAATTGATGTGGTGTTTGTGGATGACAAGTGGATGCCTCGGTGTGATTTGTAAGAGTGATATGTTTGTGATGAAGAGTGATGTGGTTTGTTGATGAGTGATGGTGGTGTTGTGATGAAAGTGATCATGTGTTCCGTGATGAAAGAGTTTTGATGTGTTGTGATGAAGAGTGATGTGGTGTTGTGATGAAGAGTGATGTGTTGTGATGAAGAGTGATGTGTTGTGATGAAGAGTGATGTGTTGTGATGATGAGTGATGTGTTGTGATGATATGAAGAGTGATGTGGTGTTTTGTGATGAGAGTGAGTGGGTGTGATGATGAAGAGTGACGTGGTGTTTGTGGAGGAGTGGATGTTGGGTTGTTGATGTTGATGTTGTGGATGAAGAGTTGATGTGGTGTGTATGTGAAGACGTTGATGTGAAGAGTGATTTGTGAGATGAGAGATGAGTGTGGGTGTTGTTGATGAAGAGTGAGTGATGAGTGATGTGTTGTGATTGAAAGTGTTTGGTGATGTGGATGAAGTGATGCTGGTGTTGTGATGTGGTGTTGATGTGGTGTGATGTGGTGTTGTGATGAAGATGAAGAGTTGGATGTGTGTTGTGATGAAAGGTAGTGATGTGGTGTGTGATGAAGAGTGATGTGGTGTTGTGATGAAGAGTGATGTGGTTGTTGTTGATGAAGAGTGATGTGGTGTTGTGATGAAGAGTGATGTGGTGTTGTGATGAAGTGATGTGGTGTTGTGATGTAGATAAGGTGTGGTGTTGTGATATAAAGTAATGTGGTGTTGTGATGAAGTGATGTGGTGTTTGATGATGTATGTAGCGGTGTGGTGTTGTGATGAAGTGATGTGGTGTTGTGATGAAGTGATGTGTTGTGATGTAGATAGCGGCTTTGTGGTGTGGATGTTGGTGTTTGATGAAGAGTGAATGTTGGCTGTTTGTGATGAGAGTGATGTGGTGTGCGATGAGAGAGTGATAAGATGTTTGTGATGAAGAGTTGATGTGTGTATGAAGAGTGATGTGGGTTGTTGTGATGTAAATGAGCGGTGTGGTGTGTGACGCTAGAATATTAGCAATATGTTCCTTTCCCCGTTTTTGTATTGTTCTTGTCATATTTTACCATTCTTTGTTTCTTCCACCCTTTTATCAATTACGCTCCATCCACTCTCTTACCCCCCCCCACCCCCCACCCCCCTCACCCCCTCTCCAAGTCCTTTCATCATCCTTATTTCCCACCCTTCCTTTCCGTGTAAAAAAAAAAAAAAAAAAAAAAAAAAAAAAAAAAAAAAAAAAAAAAAAAAAAAATCTGAATTTCGTCATAACAGAATAACAAATTTCCGCACAGACCGAAATAGACGTTTTTGGCTCAAGGACTTCATCCAAGGCTAAACTCCCAGGATAAAAAAGGTAGTATGTATGTTCGTGTTATCGAGGCCTCCCAGCCACGACCTCTCTCCCGAGAACCGAAGAAAAAAGAGAAATAGAGAAAGAGGAATAGAAAGAGTGAGAGAGAGATAGAGGGGGAGGGGGGGAGAAGCTGAGGCTGAGGCTGAGGATGAGTGAGAGAGAGAGAGAAAACGTGTTTTTTTCTTCTCCCCTCATTCATTTCCATAAATCTAAAGCAGAAAACATTGTGATTTTTGTGCTGACAGGAGATAGGAAAGAAAAAATCAAGATATATAAATATAATAATATTAAACTAAAATATTGTTATCAGTATCAAAATATGAACATCAACAAAGAACTGTAAGGGATACCATCAACATTATCATTATAAATACTTTTGTTCTTAAAGATTATCAGTACCATTATCATTATTATCATTATCATCAACATTAATGTTAATATCACTATCATGATCATTAGCATTATTATCATTATCATTACTACTATCATCGATAGAACTATCATTATAATTATTATTAATATTATTTTCTTTTTAATTGCTGTTATTATCATTATCATCATGATTATCATTATCATCACTATCCGTATAATGAAAATGATCAGAGTAATAACAATAAAGACGAAGGTAATAACAATGAAATAACAACAATACCAATTTTGAAATATATATGAATATGTATAGAATATCAAAATATCCATGCAAATGTACTGTACAGTATGCAATTCAGAGCATGAAAGCAAATTTAGAAAATAGTAACAAAATAACGGGACAAATAATAGATAAATTTGACCACATATTGCAATTTTGCATTCTGTTCATTGCAGAGACGCGTGTTTATAACATTGCAACATTCAGATCAACATTTTTCCGAATCGTGAAAAGGGCGATACAAAGACATAACAAATTTAGATAAACGTTTAAAAAGACACCCTTCTGCACTTGCCGATTTTCCCCAATTGCAACATTCACAAGCCTGCAACGTATCTGCATAGCTGTTGTCTCTGCATTCTGCCCAAAGCCTTTTAGTCCTCTTAATACCACACATTCGCTCGCTGGCACAAAGTGAATGCGACAAGTTTGTGGTTTGATATTTTTAGTCAACATATGACTTGAGAGATGTAGTACCGCCTGGGTCATGTTGGTCCCTCTTGTGGTATGCTGCCCAGTCCATGCCAATAGATGTTTGTGTGTGGAAAAGAATCAGACAAACTCACTCAATCAATGTGTGTGTGTGTGTGTGTGTGTGTGTGTGTGTGTGCGTGTGTGTGTGTGTGTGTGTGCTGTGCGTGCGTGTGCGTACGTGCATGCGTATATATGTATGTGTCTACGTGTGCCTCGGTCAGAATACCCGTTCATTCAACGTGTTTTCCTAGCCAATATACTGACTCTCTCACGGTGTCAGATCACGGCAGAATACACGATAAGCAGCGCTCACATCCACACGAATCAGCTGCACATGAAAATATAGTTCCAGGTGCAGTCAGCGCTCTCTTGTGCAACGCTGCGTATGGCTGCATCAGAGTTTCTCTATGGAGGTGAAAGCTGATACATGATAGTTTGCCCGACTTGTGGTGTAGAGGGCGGTGTGGTGGTGTGATATAATGGTGTGGTGTGATGCAGACAGTGTGTGATAGTGATGTGTGTTGTGATGTGTGTGTTGTGATGCAGAGTGCGGTGTGGTGTTATAATGTAGAGGGCGGTGTGGTGTTGTGATGTAGAGGGCGTGGTGTTGTGTGTGTGATGTAGAGAGAGAGCGGTGTGGTGTTGTGATGTAGAGAGCGGTGTGGTGTTGTGTGATGATGTAGAGGCGTGTGGTGTTGTGATGTAGAGAGCGGTGTGGTGTTGTGATGTAGAGAGCGGTGTGGTGTTGTGATGTAGAGGCAGTGTGGTGTTGTGATGTAGAGGCGGTGTGGTGTTGTGATGTGAGAGGCGTGTGGTGTGTGATGTGTGGTGTTGTGATGTAGAGGGGGTGTGGTGTTGTGATGAGAGAGCAGTGATGTAGAGGCGGTGTGTGTTGTGATGTAGAGAGCGTGTGGTGTTGTGATGTAGAGAGCGGGTGTGATGTTGTGATGAGCGTGTGTGGTGTTGTGATGTAGAGAGCGGTGTGGTGTTGTGATGTGAGAGCGGGGGTGGTGAGAGAGCGGTGTGGTGTTGTGATGTAGAGAGCGGGTGTTGTGATGTAGAGAGAGGTGTGGTGTTGTGATGTGTGTGTTGTGATGTAGAGAGCGGTGTTGTTGTGATGTAGAGACGGTGTGGTGTTGTGATGTAGAGAGCGGTGTGTGTGTTGTGATGTAGAGGGCGGTGTGGTGTTGTGATGTAGAGAGCGGTGTGGTGTTGTGATGTAGAGGGCGGGTGTTCGTTTGTGAAGTGAGTTGTGTGTTGGTGATGAGAGAGCGGTGTGGTGTTGTGATGTAGAGAGCGGTGTGTGTGTGATGTGAGAGCCGGTGTGGTGTTGTGATGTTGTGAGAAGAGCGTGTGGTGTTGTATGTGTAGAGCGGTGTGTGTTGTGATTGTAGAGAGCGGTGTGGTGTTGTGATGTAGAGAGCGGTGTGGTGTTGTGATGTAGAGAGCGGTGTGGTGTTGTGATGTAGAGAGCGGTGTGGCGGTAGAGATGTGGTGTTGTGATGTAGAGAGCATGTGGTGTTGTGATGTAGAGAGCGGTGTGTGTTGTAATGTAGAGAGCAGTGTGGTGATGTGATGTAGAGGCGGTGTTGGTGTGTGATGTAGAGGCGGTGTGGTGTCGTAATGTAGAGACCGTGTGGTGTTGTGATGTAGAGAGCGGTGTGGTGTTGTGATGTAGAGAGCGTGTGGTGTTGTGATGTTAAGAGCGGTTGTGGTGTGTGATGTAGAGGCGGTGTGTGTTGTGTAGAGAGCGGTGTGGTGTTGTGATGTAGAGAGGTGTGGTGTTGTATGTAGAGAGGCTGTGTGTGTTGTGATGTAGAGAGCGGTGTGGTGTTGTGATGTGAGGCGGTGTGGTTGTTGTGATGTAGAGAGCGGTGTGGTGTTGTGATGTGAGAGCGATGTGTGTGTGTTGTGATGTAGAGAGCGTGTGGTGTGGTGTTGTGAGAGAGCGATGTGGTGTTGTGATGAGAGGCGGTGTGGTGTTGTGATGTAGAGAGCGCGTGTTGGTGTTGTGATGTGTGTGGTGTTGTGATGTAGAGAGCGGTGTGGTGTGATGTGAATGTAGAGATGTGATGGTGTGTGTTGTGATGTGTGTGTTGTGATGTAGAGAGCGGTGTGTTTGTGGTGAGAGCGGTGTGTGTTGTGAGTTTGGAGCGGTGTGGTGTTGTGATGCAGAGAGCGGTGTGGTGTTGTGATGTAGAGGGCGGTGTGGTGTTGTGATGTAGAGGGAGATGTGGTGTGTGTTATGAGAGTAGAGCTAAGAGGGCGGTGTGGTGGTTTGTCCGGATGGAGAGGGCGGTGGTGTGGTATGTGTGTTTGCAGAGAGAAAGGTGTGGTGTGTGATGTAAGAAGTGTGGTGTTGGTGATGTACGAGAGGTGTGGTGTTGTGATGTAGAGAGCGGTGTGGTGTTGTGAATGTACCCGATGTAGAAGAGCGGTGTGGTGGTGATGATAGACTGTGGTGTTGTGATGTTAGAGCGCGGTGGTGTTGTGATTGTAGAGGCGTTGTGGTGTTGTGATGTAGAGGGCGGTGTGGTGTTGTGATGTACCCATACGAAGAGCGGTGTGCGCTGTTTGTGATGTAGAGGGCGGTGAGGTGTTGTGATGTAGAGGGCGCCCGGTGTTTGCGTGCTTTTGTGATGTACCAGAGAGCGCTTCCGTGTGGTGTCCTGCAGTAAGAGGGCGGTGTGGTGTTGTGATCAGTAGGTTCACGAGAGAGGTATAGTGTTATGACCATGTAAGAGGGCCGGGCTGGTGTTGCGTTGTGATGTAGAGAGCCGGTGTGGTGTTGTGATGTCGAGGGGCGAGTGGTGTTGTGATGTAGATCAGCGGGTGTGGTGTTGTGATTGCTACGAGGGGGCGGTGTGGTGTTTAATGATGTAGAGGCGGGTATGGTGTCGTGATGTAAAAGGGGGCAGAGCGGTGTGTGTTGTTGTGAGGTGTGTGATTAGAGAGCGGTGTGGGTTGTGATGTGAGAGGGTGTGGTGGTTGTATGTAGAGAGCGGTGTGGTGTTGTGATGTAGATGAAGAATGGTGTGTGGAATGGAGATGAACTGATAGAGAGGCGATGTGGTGTTGTGATGTAGAGACGCTGTGGTGGTTCTGTGATGTGAGAGGGCGGTGTGGGTGTTTGATTGTAGAGGAGCGGATGTGGTGTAGTTGATGTAAAAGGGCGGTGTGGTTTTGTGACGTAAGAGAGGGCGGTGTGGGTGTTTATTGTTGATGTAGAGGAGGATGGTGTTGTGATTAGAGGGGGATGTAGGTGTGTGTGTTGTAGACGCACGACGGCATTGTGGTGTTTGTGTTGTAGGGAGAGAGGGTGTGGTTGTTGTGATGTAGAGGGCGGTGTGGTGTTGTGATGTAGTGAGGGCGGTGTGGTGTTGTGTATGTAAGTGAGCAGGTGTGGTGTTGTGTTGTAGAGGCGGTGTGGTGTTGTGATGTGAGAGCGGTGTGGTGTTAGTGATAGTAAGAGACGCGTCGTGGTGTTAGATAGATGTAAGAGAGCGGTGTGGCAGTTGGAGATGTAGAAGGGAGATGTGGGTTAGATGATGTAAGAGAGGCGGTATGGTGATATTGTGATGTAGAGGGGGGGTGAGTGGTTGTATGTAGATGGAGAGAGGAGCGGTGTAGTGTAATGATGATTGCAGCAGAAGACGGTAGATGAGTGTTAGTGAAGTAGAGTGTGAGTATGGTGTTGTGGTGTAGACGAGTGGTGGGTGGTTGTGATTCGTAAAGAAGCGTGTGGTGAGTGTGTGAGTAGAGCGGCGCGGTGTAGGTGTTGATAGGTGCAGACGAGCGGATGTTGGTGATGATTGTAGAGGGCGGTGTGGTGTTTGTAGAGGAATGTAGAGGGCGGGTGTGTTGTGATGGTTAGAAGAGCGGTGATGAGTGTTGTGATGTAGAGGGCGGTGTGGTAGTTGTTGATGTTGAGAGCGGTGTGGTGTTTGTGGTGGTAGAAGGTGTGAGTGTGTTGTGAACTGTAAGAGGGGAGGTGTGGATGTTGTGATGTAGAAGGGCGGTGTGGTGTTTGTGTATGCAGAGGGCGGGTGTTGTTGTTGATGTAGTAAGAGAGCGTTGTGGTTGTTTGTGGATGTAGAGGCGGTGTGGTGTTGTGGATGCAGAGACGGTAGTGGTGTTGATGATGTAGAGGGCGTGTGGTGTTGTTGATGTAGAGGGCGGGTGGTGTTGTGATGTGAGAGCGGTTGTGTGTGTTGATGGGCGGTGTGGGTGGATTGTGAGCGAAGAGAGCAGGTGGTGGTGTTTGTGATGTTAGAGGGGCGGTGTGAGGTGTTTTGTGATAGTCAGAGAGGACGGATAGTGGATGTTAAGTGATGATAGAGGGCGGGTGTGTGTGTTAGTGAAGATAGAGAGAGAGTGTGGGTATTGTGATAGTAGAGAAAGCGATAGATGATATGTGAGGAGAGGGCGGTGTGGTGTTTGTGATGTAGGTCATTGGATGTGGTGTTGTGATGTAGAGGGGCGAGGTGTAATAAAATGGTGTTGTGATGTAGAGGGCGAGTGGTGTTTGTAGATTTAGAGGGCGAGTGTGTTGTGAATGTAGAAGGGCAGGTGTTGGTGATGGAAATGTATGGGGAAGGATAGATAGGTGAGTGTGATGTAAAAAAGAGCGTGGTGTGGGTGTTTGTGATATTGTAAGAGGGCGGTAGTGGTGTATTGTGATAGAGCAGAGAATGATATGGTTTTTGTGATCCAGAGACGGTATGGTGTTGTGATGTAGTGAGCAGTGTTTTATAGTGATATAGAGCGATGTGATGTGATTGTGAAGAGAACAATATGGTGTTGTTGATATAGAGATTGGTGTGGTGATCTGTGAGTTAAATACAATATGGTGTTGTGGTTAAATACGATGTGATGTTGTAGAGATAGAGAGCAATTCGTGTTGTGATGTAGGGAGCGATATGGTGTTGTGATGTAGAGAGCAATGTGTTGTGGTGCAGAGAACGATATGGTGTTGTGATGTAGAGACTGGTGTGGTGTTGTGAGTTAAAGGGCGATGTGGTGTTGCAATGCAGAGAGCGATATGGTGTTGCGATGCAGCGGTGGTGTCATCCGTCCTGCGGTTTGGCTGACCCATCTGTCCCCGCATTACAAAAGGAAGTGCGATGCCATCTAAGATTGCAAGTGCATGGCCTGCATATGGCGGCCGCGGGGAAGGCCAGCCTCGCGGTGCCAAACCCCGCGGCGGCGCGGCTGGCCCTGGGAGCCAAGTCTAACTAAAGGAACAGAGGAGAAGAAATTCTAACTTACATCTTTCCACATCTGTGCAAACATCGCTGAGTACCAACATAAGAAGCTGCTTAGTTATAAATCAAAGTGCCACCTGCTTCTCTCCCTCGCCTGCACCAGTGCCTAGGGGGGGTTGCAACGGGCTTTCGGCGTTCGGTTTTTAACACCGGCGGCGGCTTCTCGGGTCAGGCAGTGTCGGGGCGACGTTTTTTGTTCGCATTTAGAGAGCATTTTCCACGGGGCGGAAAGCCGTTCGCGAGCCTGATGGGAGAGGTGAGAAAGGAAAGGCATGTGGCAACACTATCAGCGCTGTGCCCAACCCATCCATTCATGAGCTTGTGCCCGCCACCGTTGCCAAACGTCCCTCTCGCAGGGCTCAGTGAAGCAACAATTCACTCTAAAAAAATTCATTCATCTCGGATTCTAAGTCTCGATATAATTCCCAGATGGTCCCACCGGCGGATAAAAGGGACAATGGCGGCACAGAAAGGAAGGACAGCTTCTCCTCTATAACTCTAAGTCGCTTAGAATTATCCGGAGTCGCGCTGCAGATCCCACGTTCAAAAACTGGGCATCCCTAATGAGGAGAACATTTTATATCTACTTACCGCCCGCTGCGATGTTCCCAACCCGTGGTGAACACTGTAAGATCCAGCTGATGAACAAATATATGTCGTTCAGCGAGGAACACCCGCTCGGATCTCCTCGAGCCACTTTCACACATGAACATGAGAGCGAGACATAGTACGACCCGCGGTGGCGAGTGAGAGACGCGTTCAACCTGGGTGTGTGGCGGAGGGCGCGCCCACACCTCCTCCCTCTCCTCGCCTCGCCTCGCCCACACTTTCGGATACAACGTGGATTACGGCGGCAGCGATTGATGGTCTGTTCACAGGGGGGAGGCATGCGCAGGCCCGTCGCCGAAGTGCGGTTCCATTCGGTTCATGTGGCACATACGGAAACTTTGCTGTGTTTGGCACTGTTTACGTCTGCAGCGCGTGTCTCCGCGGGGAGGGAATATTCACTGTTTTTCGTCTCTTCCCAAATGTTATCCCTGGATCGCATGCGTTACGCAAGGATTGTATGACTTGGTTTTGAGCAAACGCAATCTTCTGCAAGAAACATTATACCCCTCCTGTCTTGCTTACTGCATCCCGACCCCAAGGAGCTCGGTCCTGAGTGACCTCTATTCCGCGAGACCGATCGGCTTATCAAAAAAATCACACGGCTGGCAAATATCACACACACACACGTGCGGAAAACCGCGGAGACCAATCTGAAAATGTTCATATAGTCTGAGCCAGTAAAAGCATGGTAAGAAGCGCGTTACTTATTTTCATTGGATTATTCACGCCAGAAAATCGAACAGCAGTTAAGGTGAGCCTCGAGGAAGCTGCGGTTCGATGGTTCCTTCCCTTTCTTGTCCCGGCCGGCTGTTTTCCCTTCGCCCCCTCCCCCCTCCATTCTCCCTCCCCCACCAACACACACTAGGCGCGGCTGTCCTTCTTTCACCCTAGAACAACGTCCTCCTGCTTTCCTACTCAATAACTTTTGTTCTTCCAAGGTTCGACTTTCCGCTGAGAAGGGACGAGATCCTCCCTCTGGCGTCGACCCTGGCTGCCTGTTTCCCCTCTAATGAGAACACGTTTGTCTTTTTCCCCTTTCTCTATTTACCCTTCCGCCAACACGCCCTCGCTGCCCCTCCCATCATAACTGTGCCTTGCCTATTTACTCGAATGTTTGTGTCCGTATGTTTATAACAGCGTAAATATCTGTGCCTGTTTACTGGCGTTACGTCTAGACATCAAGCTAT
Source organism: Penaeus vannamei (assembly GCF_003789085.1). Classification (NCBI taxonomy): domain Eukaryota; kingdom Metazoa; phylum Arthropoda; class Malacostraca; order Decapoda; family Penaeidae; genus Penaeus; species Penaeus vannamei. The sequence continues at coordinate 102,361 of NW_020870975.1, forward strand.
GTACATATTCTACTTCTCAATTCCTTCTCAAATATCCGGAACTCATATCAATCTCCTTACGTAAATATATTCAACAAACACCAACGCCCGTGCATCAAATTCCTCCCTTTCGATCTGTCTGTCTGTCTCTCACTCCAACGAGACAATTTACGACAGTCCTATTTGGCTGTCTGTGACTCCCCCAACTTGAAACATTCCGAACGCGTGTCTGGCTTGGCTTCGTTTACCTTCTCCGAATTTGAGTAGGGGATCCGAACGACAGTAGAGTGATTTAAGAAGCCCTTCCCTCTGAGCATTTAATTACTCTTTTACGCATTGCTTATATGTGGGTGGATCGCCCATCCCTATCTGTCGCGGCGGGTGTTCGTTTGCGTTGTGTTTGTTGCCTGACTGCCTGGCTGGATGTTTTTTTTCTTTCTCTCTTTCTCTCGTTTCCTTTTCCTCCTCTCTTTCTTTCTTTCTCTCTCTCTCTCTCTGTCTCTCTCTTCTCTCTCTCTCTCTTCTCCTCTCTGTCACTCTCTCTCTCTCTCTCATCTCTCTCCTCCTCTCTCCTCCCTCTCTCCTCTCTCTCTCTCTCTCTCTCTTCTCTCTCCTCTCACTCACTCTCTCTCTCTCACTCTCTCTCTTCATCTCTCTCTCCTCCTCTCCCTCTCTCTCTCTCTCTCTCTCTCTCTCTCTCTCTCTTTCTCTCTCTCTCTCTCTCTCACTCTCTCTCTCACTCTCTCTCTCCCCTCCCTCCCTCCTCTCCTCTTCTCTCTCTCTCTCTCTCTCTCTCTCTCTTCTCTTCTCTCTCTCTCTCTCTCTCTCTCTCTCTTTAATAATAATTATAATGATGGTGATGATAATAATAAGATTAAGTGGATGAACAACAACAATAAAATTCATAAAGATAATAAGAATAATAAGAATAAGAACAGCATAATAATAACGAATATGTCAATAGCAAAAATGATAAGGAGGAAAGCAATACCAATAATAACTAATGGCATATTTTAGAATAATAATAATAACAAATGTAAATGTAATACTACTGTCCCTGCTGATAATCACTATTACCATAATTATAAAAATGATAATGACAATAATGATTTACAATTATTATCCTTATCATATCAAAAACATTATTGTTTTATTATTCTTTTTGTCATTATTATTATCGTATATCATCATTATTATTTTTAATTTAATAATAATAGTAATAACAAATGTAATGTAATACAAATGATAATTATAATAATGATATATAATCATTACCATTAGTAATGCTGTTATCATTATAGTCATTACTATTATCATTATCATTATTATCATTACTGTTATCATTATTATTATCATTATCATTGCTAATATCAATATTTACAACACCATATCTATTATCCATTACTATCATATTTATTGTTATTATAATCATCATCATTACCCTTTCATTAGCAACTTTATTATTATAATATTACATTCCTATCATTAATGTTTTTTATCATCAGTATTGTTATATATTTTTTATAATCATTCTTCGAGGCAAGTACACAGCACTGAAGTAATTAGACCCTCATATGCACACTACTGATTTCTACGACCATCTGAAGGAAGAGTGTTAAGGGAAGCCGGAGAAGGGGAAAAGAAGGGTCACAAGAAAGGAGACATGAAGAAGGAAGAAGGGGAAAAGAAGGGATACAATAAAGGAGACTTGAATAAGGAAGGAGAAGGGTAAAAGGAGGGTCATAAGAAAGGAGACTTGAAGAAGGAAGGAGAAGGGGGAAAGGAGGGTCACAAGAAAGGAGACTTGAAGAAGGAAAGGGAAAGAGAAAGGAGAAAAAAGGGGGACTTAAAGAAGAAAGGAGGAAGGGAGGGGAAGGAGACAAAGAGGAAAGGAGGAAGGGAGGGGAGAGGGTATAAAGAGTAAATGAAGATGGGTGTGGGGAATTGGAGGGAAACGGAGGGGACCTTAAAGAGAGAAGGGGGGATAGGTAAGGGACAAGGGAGGGAAGGGAGAGGGGACTCAGAAAGAAATGGGGGATGGGGAGGGAGAGAAAGGGATGTGGGATAGAAAGAAGTGGGGGAGGTGAAGGAGGAAGAGAAGGAAAGTGGGAGGGAAGGAGTGAATTCAAGGAAGATCTAGGAATGAGAGGGGGTAACAGAGCGGGAAAGGAAAAGGTAAAGGAAAGAGAAAAGGGGAGAGAAGGCGAGAGAGAGAGAAAGAAGTATCTCTTAATTGCTTTGCTTGGCGTAATTTCCACGGGTAGCACCAGTAGTAGCGGCAATAAGGGTAGTAATGATGATGATGAAAAATGATAACAATAATAATACTAATGATAATGGTTATAATCTTTATTATGATGATAATATTGATAATACTATTACTAATAACAACAATAATAATAACAGTAATGCTATAATGATAACGATAATGGTGATGATGATAATAATAGTAATAACGATGTCAACAACAACAATAGTAACAATAACAATAACAGAATAATAATAACAACAGTAATAGTAACACTAATAGTAAGTGTGTAATAACAGTACCTGTCGTATAGTAGCAGAAGTAATGGTGAAAGTAATAGTAACAGTATCAGTAATAGCAATAGCAATAATTATAGTATGAGTAAAAGTAATAATAACAGAGTAAGAGCAGTAGTAATAGTAATCGTAACTGTAACGGCAACAGTAATAGTAACAACAACAGATATTAATATGTTACTGTTCATGATAAATGATAAAAATAATAAAAGTATTAATAATGATGACAATAATGATAATAAAGATACTAATAATGAAAATAATCATAATGAAAAAAATACATAATAAAGATGATAATGATAATGATGATGATAAATAACAACAATAATATAAATGATAAAACTAACAACTACAACAACAATAATAATGACAATAATAACAATGATAATGATGATGATGATGGCGATGGTGATGATGATTCACTGTTTAGAAACTATCCCCTTCGCATCTCAGAGACATAAATTAAATCGAACTCATGTTTCGAAAATTGGATTCATTTCGATTGTAGGCCTACCTCAGTAATCACAGTGTAAGAATTTCCATGAACCATTCCAAACGACAACTCAATAATCTGGATAGGATAGAGATAGGATAATTTCAAACTTAAGAAAAGGGTCGAAAATCTAGAGCTTGGATTCGTAGGTCATGGCATGCATTTACTAAGGTGGTGGGTCGTGAAACAGGTAATTTAATGTGTTAAAAAAGAAAAGGAAAAAATCGGTCTTCCAATTATCTGGAAACTTTGAGATTCTTCCGTATATTACTTTTGAATCCACAAAGGGTGTTTCGTCACATCAGAGCAAAAAAGAAAGAGAAAAGGCATAACGGTACCTTGTTTACATCGTAGGATCATGGTGCTGTGATCGATTCCGTTCCATTCCAGTGACGTCAGTGCACAATGGTTCCCAAACTTTTCCAGGCCGGCGCCCCTTGGGTTCCACGGTCCACCTGGATTCCCAGCGCCCCAACCCCCTCACACACGTGAACAAACACCTTTAGTTTGGTATGCTTCACATTGGAAACAAGATTAAACACAAAGATGTATTTCACGAGTATAACCTAAAGGTATGGTCAGACTGCCCATAGATTCGTGAAATCCAGCGATTTTTGATGGAATTTGCCCATCGATGGACTCAATCTACTGGACTTTCGCCCACACATTCGATGCGGTGGATACCCACTCGTTCATCGATGGACGATGGGCAAGTTGGCATGGTATGCATAAATTTTCATTTCAATGCATTAATATTATTACACATTTCAAATTATTCATAATCATTCATATTTTTGTTTACATCAGTATTTAAATTCAAATATAAGCTAATATACGAATAAAAAGTTAAAACAAAAACATTGACCATGGACACTCATTTGACTGACGAATATAAACAAAACCATAGCCGCCAACATCAAGTTGAAATAGCAGATCCCGTGAATATTTGAAATATGGAATTCTGAAGCAATTTACTCTCTAGAAAAAAATTGAACTATGAAAACATGAGAGAATATGAAAAGTTTGAGAGGAGATTGCGGGATCCATAGCGAGTTTGTTTTGATCCCGCGATTCCGCTGAACAGAGCCGATGGTCCTTTTCGAAATGTGAATCCCACGGATGGATGGATTGGTTCCTACCCCACAGAAAATCGCTGGATTCCAGTGAAATTTATACTTATAGTCTGATCGTACCTTAAAATAGTAAACCAATTTATTTTGTCAGTTTGGTAAAAAACAAAGTTATTTAATCAACTGCTCCCAATGCCATTCTGTCGCCCTCAGGGCGGCGTTACTGCCCATTTTGGGAACCACTGAATTAGCAAGTCCTTATAGCGTATTGTATCTGCATCAGTGTATAATACTGTTAGCTTGCCGTCTAGAGCCTCGTTGATATCAGCGAGAATTCCCCAGCATGAAGCCAGTACTCACACCTGAGTCGACTGAGAGTGGCTGGCCGGGCGCGAACCCGGGATCCTGCGATTGCAAAAGCAGCACTCTACTACTATAGATAAAGACATGCATACAGACTTAGACATGGACACATACATACACTCACACTCACTCAAACACTTACACACACACACACACACACAGAACACAGACACACAAACAATAAAATACACACAGAGAGCCCTCACAGCAATATATATTTCTGAAATTTACGAGCGTGGATTCAGTAGAAAGCGTTAAGAACCACGGAATGATTCATAAATAAAGGTATATTTATTGGGCAAATAAGAAAAATACGAAGTATAGCCAATATAACATACTAAACGAAAATCGATATAAGCTAAGATTATCTGCGTGGAGACGAAAATTGATAGATTGGTTCTGATAATTAAATATGATATAGTTACCCCAATACTCAGAAATCTATGTACTTTATAATCTCTGTTCAAAGAAAATGCCACTTTTTATGGGTAACAAAAGTATTTTTTCAAGTTCTTGTTATTTTCAGGTAACGGAGGTATTTTTTTTTCTGAGCACAAAAATAGAGGATGATGAAAAAAATGTTTTTATATAACGTGGAACTCGATACAATATTAGTAAAATTCATCTCAACACTGTTACTGACAAAAAAATCCAGTCTACACAAAAATCAAAATGGTCTTACTGGAAGGTGAATTCTACAGAATGATGGAAAAACTGAAATTCTGGAAGACTGTATTTTGGTGAATAAGGCTGTGTTTGGTAGTAAATTTGCAGTTCCTGTGGGGAACCGGGGTTTGTGGGGATGTTTGTGATACGGGCAAATTCGCTCAATTGCAGACAAAGCAGTAAACGTGGGAAAAAAAAACATTAAACTCGGGTCACAGATCGTATTTTAAAGTGAAAAAAAGAAAAACCCAGTACGAACGAACGAACGAAATCCATCTCCATGCACAAAGGTTCACAGAATATCACAAAGTTATGAACCAAAAACCCGATCACCGCATTTCCCATGCCGTTGATTCCGCCCACGGCCTCCCTCACAATCACCATATTTTCCTAGCCGCCCTCGTACCCCTCCAGTTCGTCGTATTTTCCTTGGGGTCCGCACGCCAAATGCCGTATAAACCTAGGCCCTCTCAATTCACCGCGTCTCCAATACGACTGTTCCATCAATTAACATATTCTGTGCGATTAAAGATACAAATTGGGCTTACCTTAGACAGGAAGGGAAGAGTGGTTGAGGTGACGAACTGCAGCTGGAACACGGTTATTGCGAACACAACCACAGACGTATACACAAAGATGAAAAGGAAAACAGCCACAATTTCTTACTCTTGTGTGTTTTATTGTACTTAACTGAATCTCGTTTTGGTATTATTAGAAATGCACACCTAATTTAAAAGAATCTAAGCTTGCCATGTGTGTAGAAAACCATCATTCTATGGAAGTTTTCTTCTATACCATTTTATGCGCAAATTGATAATAACGGTGTTATAGAGGGTAATAAAATCCACGACTTTCAGGATCTGCAGTACCCTTCCGCCTCCAGCGCTGCAACAAAATGCCAAAAATTCGTTAAAATCGACGGGATATCGGATGGATTTGTAGCGTATGACGTTTGCGAGGGAATTCAAATGAGCCAATTAGATTCGTGCGTGAACGTAACATGAACATAGAAACTCAATAGAACCAATGAGATATGGAATAGATCATCACGTGACAATAGAAGCTGGGTCTAGAAGCCTTTTGAAATTCAGACCAGTTCCATCATGGCTAGACATTGTGTAGGTTGTGAGAAAAATTATTTCGAAAAACAAAAATGAAGAAAGCAGTTAACTTTTCTGTACGTGATCGCAATTCCCGCCAACAACGACCTGGAATACCCCGACGATCCCAGTGACCGCAGCCTGGCCCGTCTGGAGTTAAGGCAGAAGGTAAGATGAGGTTAAAACTGTCCCTTTGTCTAGGCTCTCCTGCCGGAACATACGAGATGAAGATTTTGCAGACCAGGCGGGGTGGGGGGCGGCAGCCTCCCCTGAAAGGGGGTATAAGGGGGTGAAGCCCCTATACAACCCGGAATTGTGTCAATATACTTTGCTGGTATTCTACCGATACTTCTCGAAATTCTCTGATATGTAGGCTTATCATACCCTCCCCAGCTATCAGCACCGATAACGTAATTATGCTTCGTTTGCGAAGGATATTGGAAAATTATTCTAATCACCCCCAAAATGGTGTGGGTTTGCATTTCCAAATTTACCCTAGTTTTAACCTTGAGATCGTAAATTATGAATAATTTGTCTTTACCGGAATACTGGAAAAATCCGAAACACTAGCACCACTGTAAACAAACCTCGCTTCTGAAACGACCAACGAGCAAGTGACAACAAAACCGTAAACTTTCCCGGTAGATGGCTGTACATGCTTTAGGTATGGATATATCTAACATTTAATTATAATAAGTTCACATATGACATATTAAATCCTTTTTTCGCTATGATTGACAGAGAAATCAAGATACAGGCACTTTAACAATACATTGCATTTAAGAAACAATAATTTGTTGAGAGGTATGCCCCACACTCAAGACCGTGTTTTAGTTATTCGTTGCGAGGTGAGCGAAGGCTGGACTCGATCGTGGTCGGTATGCGGGGGATTTTTCCAGGTACATGTTCAGCGACTTCTTGTAATGAATTTCGGTATTCATTACCTACAATATTATGATCTCAGATTTCCTCCAAGTCGGTGCGGGCCTTTAGTAACCTTCAAACACACACACTTATATATACATATATATACATAAACATATATATATATATATATATATATATATATATATATATATATATATATATATACATATATATATATATATGTATGTATGTATGTATGTATGTGTGTGTGTGTATGTTTGTATATATGTATATACTCTGAAGGTGATGGACGAATAAACTGATATGACGAAAAGGCATGAATTCGAATGGTTTTACGTGGATATGTAATCAACGCTTCGGTATATCTTAAGAATTACGAGAAAAAATCATCTGATTACATAACCTCTACTATGGAAAATATTCATTCATATCCATACTTTCTCTACACATGTCACACTGAACACGTGCGATATGTTAGAACCACAGGTAAACAAACCAACAAATGCAATATGTCTCTCTGACCTCTTTCATTTCACAGGGAAAGTCGGGGGAAATATATACCTTTTCAGATCGCTGCCTTTGCCTGGGTAAGTTGAAGGCAGTTGAAGTTTATCAGAATCTTCTTGCATTTTGCTTCGTTTTTGGATTCGCTCTTGCTTCGCTTTGCAGGATCTTGCAGCGTTAAGGATGTATGCATTTTCTTTCTTTCTTTTTATTTATTATTACTATTATTATTGTTTTATCATTCGTGAACATTTTTTTTCTTTTAGTCTTTATTGTTGTATTGTTTTGATTTGTAGTTCATTTTTATCGACTTCTGTCATTTTTTTCTCTTTTCCTTCCATTTATTTCTTTTCTATCCATCTTTATCGTGTACCTCTTTTTTGCTTTCACAGCCATATTGTTCTTTCATACATCTGTTAAAAGTATCTGTTTACCTGCATTCTCTTAATCATCTTCCTTTCTTTCTTTCATTATCTCCCTTCCTTTGCCCTCTTTCCTCGCGTTTTCAGTCTTTCTCTATCTCCCTCATTCGTTTCCTTCCTGTATTTCCTTCTTTCGTTCACTTTCTTCATCTCTTTCTTCATTCCCACTTCCTTCCTTCGCTTCCGCTCCTTATCTCCCCCCTTCGTCTCCTTTCTTCGTCCACTTCCTTCCTTCGTCACAACTCTTCATCTCCCTCCTCTTCCATTCTCCGTTTCTTTCTTTCATCTCCCTTCTTCCATTC
>NW_020870975.1:113566-118566 GCF_003789085.1 Penaeus vannamei
TCGACGAGTTTAGAGAGTTTTTTAGGTGGGGAGAATGGTTAGAGAGGGAGATAGAGGGGTTAAGAGAGAGGAGGAGAGAGAAAGAGAGAGAGATGATTGTTATATAGAGAGAGGAGAGAGGAGAGTTACGAAGAGGAGGAGCGAGGAGAGAAGTTAGAGGGAAACGTTAGAGAGAGAGAGAGAGAGAGGATGAGGGGGCGGTGAGGAGAACTGAAGAGCGAGCGGAGAGAGACGTCGGATCGTACGGGCAAGACGAGCGAGGACGTGAGAGAGAAGAGAGGAGGAAGAGATAGGATGAGAAGAGAGAGAGGAGAGAGGGAGGAGAGAGACGAGGAGAGAGAGGATAGAGGAGATGGAAGAGAGGCGATGGTATCCGCGGCTCGTTTGCCGCTCTGTCTCGGTGAATGCGCGAGAGAGAGGGAACATGACGATGCCGTCGAGTTGATGAGAGCAGAGAGAGAGGGAGGGGGGAGAGAGGCCCAGAGGAGGAGCAGAAAGGGCGAGCGAGGGCGGGAGAGGTGATGGGAGTGGAGATTAGAGAGGCGGAGGCAGGTGAGAGAGGAGAATAGTTTTGTAATGAGGGAAAAGAATCTAAAACTCTTGGCAAAGCACTTAAATCCCAGATTAACAGTACCATCTCCCGTCTCTATGTGCCCCCCCCCCAAAAAAAAAGAAAAAACTTATTGGTCTAATAGGTCCCATACAGTCTTATAAAGGGTATTCAGACAATACAAACCAATTCAAATTTTGATATTTTCAATACCAAATTGTCAAGTATAAACAGAAATACAGACATCTGGACAGGGAAGACCCTAAAAAATATGCAAAAGGAAGATAAAGGGGAAATGTTTTGTCAAAAGATGGCACAACCATAAGTACAAAGAATAAAAGAAAATAAATGGGGAACCTTATTCTTTTCTTGAGTAGGCTATTTGCAAAAACTACAGAGCCACTTGAAGACTTCAAAGCAATAAACATCACATCCTGTGATTGCAATGGTGAAAAGGAACAGAAAAAGCTGTAGCAACTGCATATATAACACAAATTAAATAAACTTCCTTGTATTAAAAAATGCCAAAAAATTAATAATACCAAAATCTCTTCTTTTGAAGCATTCATAAACAATTGACTGACAATGGATAAGAGTAATACAGTGATTCACAGGAGCAAACTAAAGATTGATACTAGTGAAAAAGCTATATAAATAGGTGTGTGTGTGTGTGTGTGTGTGTGTGTGTGTGTGTGTGTGTGTGTGTGTGTGTGTGTGTGTGTGTGTGTGTGTGGTGTGTGTGTGTGTGTGTTGTGTGTGAGAGAGAGAGAGAGAGAGAGAGAGAGAGAGAGAGAGAGAGAGAGAGAGAGAGAGAGAGAGAGAGAGAGAGAGAGAGAGAGAGAGAGAGTGAGAGAGAGAGAGAGAGAGAGAGAGCTGCGTGCATGGTGCGTGCATGCGTGTGCCTCTCATTACTTTGTTGGTACATTTAAAGTTGTACAAATGAGAAATAAAAAATAACAGAAAAAGGGATAATAAAAATATGGAAGCTTAGATCCCAAACATAATACGATGTACATAATATGATGTACAAAAGTGTGTACCCTCAACTACAACAAAAGGGCAAAATCTCAAACCAATCATTTCTGCCCTAGAATATCTACCATAAGACTGAAAGAAAGTAAAATTGAGATTTAATAGGACAGAAATATTTACAGGATATCACTGTTCAAACTCCTCAGTACTATACAGTATATGCAAAAACATACAAGAGGAAGGTAACTGAATAATCAATTTAGAATTGAAAAAAAAGAGAAGTATTATTGTTATCAACTAAGACCAAAAACAGATGTATTTATAAAGATACTTCTATTTACTAAATATTCAATGCAGATGTATTGCTAAATGCCAGTACATTATATGGCCATCTATCAACAATGTTAATACCAATGTTTATTTCTGGTAATTGCAAGACTATTATTTCCATCAAATGTAACAATTTATGCATCACTGTACTTATGTTGGTAATCCTCTATAATCATTAAACATAAAACATATCTATGCTTTTCTAGTTATGTATAAACTGGCAGTGGTAACTTGATAGTCTTTTTCAACAATAATCTATCAGCTACATTACAACATATAACCTTTAAAGATGTCAATACATTTCCTCATAAGCTCTTTTTTTTTATTTGGTGTATGTTGTTAAACTTGCAAGCAAATATATATAAACAATCAAAAGTAAATGCTGTGTTAGTACAGAGATTCCTTTTTGTATTTTTTTCACTTTTTACTTTTTTGGTTGTTATGACCATACCTTTACCATCTATAGTAAAAAATAGCTTCTACTAATTACGTGTCAGTATTCTCATTTCACATCTACCTTGCTTAGCATCCCATCCTTGCAGAAATAGTGAGAAGTTAACATTATGATTCTTTGTTATACTCTTGTTATTCTGAGTGGTAAAACACTAATATTCCCAAAGCTTCAGCACTGTGATGGGATGTAAAAATCAGATATGGTATTTAGGTATTGAAAAGCAGAATTTACTGGATACTATTACAGTAGTATATTCTTCTTAACCTCAATTTTGTTGTAAAATTGGCTGCTTCATACTCCTCTCTTTCAAAGTCACAGACCTTATGAAGAGGAGGTATTGCATAGTTCTTATTATAAGTTGCAGACATATCTCAAGAGTCCTAATATCATGACATAGATTATCAAACTTGTTTTCATACCTATACTTATCAATTAAGATACAACAGCATATCAAAAGACTTAGAAACAAAATATTCCAGTGATGTGGCATTACACACAAAATGACTGCAGATGAAATCAATAAAGGCATAATGAAAAAACTTCTACTTTCATACATACTTTCCATAAGAATAGGTAATGAGCAACACTAAACTTAGGTTGCATTTATATATTTGCCATCTAATTTGGTACACAGCCACAAAGATCATAATAAAGGGATTTTACAAAGAACAGTACTTGGAATATCACTATTAACAGCGAGTTCAAACAGAATTGATAATAAAAGATAAATGATAACAATATCATATATAAACAATAAAAATAACATTAAATAATAATGATAATAATAACAATAACTAAAGTAGTAATAATGATAATAATGATAATAATAATATTAACACTAATAAAAATAATAATGATGATAGTAACATTAACAGAAAAATATTAGTTTCAAGAAACTCCCTTCTATAACTCTTCTTAATGTATTTCAGTTTGGTTAGCATTTTTGTTAATAATTAGATAAACAGAATATAAAGTGGAAATTCTTTGCAAAAAAACTAAATGATAAACAAAATACTCAATCTATTATCAGTGTTGAGCTGGGCAATACTAGACTTAACTGTCAATTTCTTTCATTAACCATATACCGTCAGGATTGGCATGTGCGTACATGCCATGCCCACTGTGTGTTTCATTTAGTAACTGTTTTTACACATAGATGGCTCCACAAGTACTCTGTTACCAATGAGCTAATTAAAAGAACTAGCAATCTCACTTATTCACCCTTTTCCTTGATTTTTGATAATATATTTTGGTGTTCAATATTGCTGTTAGTAAAAACTACAGTACTTGCGATTTTTGTGATAAAATTAACAGTATCAATATTGAAAGCATTAGTAAAAAAAAAAAAATCCCCACAAACTCAAGGAAAGGTGAAAACAGTTGAGGTCACAAGGTCTACTAACTGACTCCTTTGAGGCTAAGCGCTGGCAGAGCCATCTATGTGAAGAGACATTTCACAATACTATAGTGACCACAACATTTTCCCGGGAGCACTGGGTTAAGCATTCCTACACTTGATGTTTCTTCCACTGTCTTGATCACTCAGATAATAAATCCACATACTATGAAAGCATGAATACTTGCTCAAGACCCAATGCAAGTTTATATTTCTTTCTTATGAGAAATGCTATATCTCTGAGAATATTATTATTTTCCATGTACTGACATCAATCAAATTTCCTGCAACTTATGACATGATTTTCAGCTCTAAAAGAATTCATTTCTTCCATATTGTTTATTCACTGTTTACACATGGCCACAATACATTCGTTATAGCCTATAGTTAAGCGAGATCCAAATTGTCTATGACTATGAAAACTGGAAAACTAAACTGTTTCCACACAAGAGAAATTCACACTCATCTTTGCTTAATTTTGGCAGACTATCCTTTGAAGCAAAAAGCACAACCTTTAACAATCTGCCAAACTCACAACTTGCTCTAGCATTTAACATGTAGATGTCACCTATATACTTCACAAAGGAATTATACCAAAGATATGCCCTATCTGACAGACACTGTATCATCTGATCTCATCATAAGACATGAGCTTCCCATCTGAAGGGGTATAATCAAACTGCGAAACTTCAGATTCCTCATCCAATTGACAAAAATGGTCATTCTCTTCTTGTGCGTCCTCTCTGCTTTGGTCTGCAGGGCTTGAATCATGGGTACTGTGCACACTGTCATCATTCTCCTCCTCATGATTTTCGTATCCGTTCACCAGCGAGTCCATGAATTCAGACAGAGTATCACCCTGTTTGGCCCCACATTTACGTAGTTTTTTGTAGGTTCTTTTTCCAAGTGGCTTCTTGTAGAGTCCCGATACAATCATGTACTCTTTGCTCTGGTGAGGCACTGCACCGTGATTCATCTGGAATGTGAAGGGATATGATTACTCTTACTTATATGTATTAGCAAACCTATGTATAAAAAAAAGAAAAAATGAAAGAAGGAAAGAAAAAATATATATATACTGTATATATCCCTCCCCCTTCAAAATGCCAGTATGCAAAATCTACTGTATGGCCAATATACCCAAATTTTCAGTATAGCTGAAGGCAAGCATTATGTGCATAACTGTTCTACAGTAATGCAGAAGAAAAAAATCTACACAAGAATATATCTATTATAAAGACATCTATCCAAGATACCCAAATGACATATCCAGTTAAAAGATGGGCACAGGGCATGTG
>NW_020870975.1:123566-148566 GCF_003789085.1 Penaeus vannamei
CAATAAACAATACTAGATATTAGACATCAAGTCTTTTCTTGAACTTAGTCATATCTCCAATTTCCTTAAAATTGATTCTTTTATCTTACCTGCTTCAATGAATGGAGCTGGTGACAATTATGGAACATTGATTTAGCCTGCTGCCATGTCCCATCGATGATAATTATGTTGTATGGGGGCTGGTTCTTCCCTACAGGAGGTAGTTCTTCTAGGCTCATAGCTTCTTCTCCGGGATACATTAAAATTGAATTCTCACTTGTCAATATGTCTGTTAGCTGTGGATACCTAGGGGATTGATAGAAAGGAAAAAAAAATTAATCATCACATTTCTGGGTAAAGAAAATAATAGCTAGACGTAAGAAGAAAAATAGTGAGGGAAAACATGGGTTATCAGTAACTAGCATGAAGGGTATGACTAAGTTTCCTAAACCATGAAAAAAAAATAAAAATAAAATAATAATAACAATTTAATCTAAAATATTGTGGAGTACAAATAACATTAACAATTTCACTCTCACTCTTACAGACACATAAACAAAGTGACTCAAGAAAGAAGGAAATATTTAAAAATTTTACAGAGCAATATACCTTGTCAATGAGAACCTCTTTCCCTTGACTTGCATATAGGCTCCATTGGGGAGAGCCGCCTGCAGCATTGGGGCAGTGCGAAGGCAACGCTTTTCCTCGTGCGGGTGCTGGAGTATCACTACCCGGCATGATGTCTCCACTATCTGCTTGTCAAGACTCTGGCACCAGCACACAGCCACAGGTCGACTACAAAGAAGGTGTGTTATTCTTATACATATCATTCAGTGGTTTTAATTGTACCTACTCACAAATGCTATTCTATTTAATAATAATGTAATATCCAAATTTCAATGGCATTATAACATGAGATAAACGATTGTTAATATAAACATCTATTCACTGCTAAAGGGACCTAATAAAAATATCAATGCTAAAATGATCTGATATGTAAATAAGTTGTACCTATATTTCACTCCAGTAATAATCAACTAATCACTTATCATACAATGACTATTTCTCCTGCAAAACTACACTTGTTTGGGAAAGACACTACTGAATGATGAGGAAAGTATTTGAATCGTAAAAATATGATAAATACTGTTAAATACTCAAATCATTCTTTGAAAAGACAGTTAAATCTTAAATTAATAGTATGATGCCAAGTGATGCCACAGCCAGTAGGATTTACAAGAGTCAAGGTAATATAATTATAATTTGGAACACGGGAGATTCTAATATACTTAGACATTTACAATATAGAGAGATCACCATCTTACTGAAAGGAACACATTACACAAATGAAACGCAGATTAGGCCATAAAAAAATTGAGTATTCTACACGAAGATAAATATATCATGCACAATATACGTTTGATATAGGCCTAAGACTATAAAATTAGCGTTTTATTACTCTTGCATTGGCAATTCTGCAATTTGAAAAAGACGGGGTATAGCAAAATATCCCCCAGCAATGACTGCCAGGGCGTAACTTTTGCATGACCTTTTGCAATGTCTAGGCTTAGGCCTATTGGTCGTGACCATCCAATTCACCTTTATTTATATTACTCTGCATTCCTGCCATCTTTAAAGGTCTATAAAACACAAGCTTCATGGCCAATTCTTTGTCGTTCGCACAAAGTTTAATGTATTGTTGCAGACTGCAGTTGAAGTCACACACCAGCATCTGTTACAATGAGGTCGTTTTTCCCGTCGTCCGATCTCGATATGCACCAGATCCGCAAGAAGGGATAACTCCGCCTCCTCGTCCTCCATTCTTGGCTTTGGCTGAGCTCTCGGGGGCCTCAGCGGTGAGCAACATGAACTCAACGGCGCTGCAATCCTTTTCGCGAAGTCTCACCTAGAGTCGGTCGGCCAGTCAGCTGTGTCTTGCTTGGAACAAGATAAAACTCATATGATCCTCTTACTTTCGAAGATCCTACCAATTGTAACTAAATGTTTTATCTAAAATGGAATATTATTGGTTAAATTTCGATCGCAATGTGCTTCCCGAATTTCTCAATTTTCATTGGTTGACAAATGTTTACAACCGAGTATGCTGGCCAATCAAAAATGTTCCCGCGAGAACTCACATTATCATCTTACTCTTCTAAATTCTATCGAATCACAACCAAATAGCAAATCCAAACTTGGATCTGATTGGTGTAAGATTTACTGTCCTCTTCTTTTCAGCTTCCTCGATTCTCATTGGTCGACAAATGTTTACAATCGATCACGCTGGCCAATCAGAGGCGTTCCCGCGAAAAGTTACCGCGCTCGAACAGCTGAGAGAGACAAGAAGGTGGACGGTCGCGCTGAGGAAAGAAAGGCTGTCGGGGGAGGAGAGATCGCTTTTTCTCGCTTTTTCTTGGTGCTTTACAGACAGACGGGAATCGGGAATCATGGAGGAGGAATGCACAATAGGTGAGTTGATTAATGCACGCGAGTTATAGAAAGAAAAAAGGGTGAGTTGCGCTATATATGTGCTTTTGTCAAAGTTTTGTTGTTGTTGACCTGACTTGATCGAGATTTTGAGTTTCGGGAAAACGGATTATGAAGCGACCCCAAAAATATTGAAAATAACGATGCAGAAAAATAAGAATAAAAGTAAGCAATAGTGTCATTGAAGAAAGTAAGTGAAAATAAGATTCAGGCGAACAAACAAACAAACAAAAATAAAATTAAAATACTCGTACAAGTAAAAAAAAAAAAAAAAAAAAAAACGTAACGAATCTCTTGCCTTTTAGGATATTGACCTTTTTTTCCCTCTTCAAATATGCTTTAAGGAGCAGATGAACTTATTTTCTCCAATACCATATCAAATAACTAAACCTCAAGTGATGTATCTTTTGCGTATGGATTCACGTCGTCAGATGTTCTGATATTACGAAAAAATAGTAAAGTCTGTATATTTAAAATCGTTTTTGCGTAATTATGTTGAAGATTCGTTACTTAGAATAATGATTAAAGGAAAAGATATTGCAGAATGAAAAGTAATTGTGTTATGATCCGATTCAGTGCTGCTTTGTCAGCGAAGTAGTTGAAATTTCGAACTATTTCAGTGAAAAATTTTGTAAATTCAGTCTAAGGACCATGTTTTTTATTTCTTTTTCTTGGTTTACCTATCACACAAGTTTTTAAAGTTTGGCTCATGGAAATATATGAGCATTTTTAGTTCTTGGGGAAGGCACATCCTTACAAAGTAGAATTCATGGAAGATGTTTAAATAAATCCCTAATGGTTTTTCAGAATGGGAAATTTCTCATAATTATATTGGCTTTGTTCTATTCAAATCTACTTGACGCTTATTGTGGATGTCCTACAACGTGAGGACTGTCCTGATATTGGCGCATTGTTAAGTGTTTATTGTGTTATGTGCTATTGCGAAGGTTGACAAATCTCCACCATTTATATTCTAAGAACATAGTGCTGGGACAATTTCCATATTTTATGGTAATTGCCATAGGGACCTGCAGGATATTTCTAGCGAGAATGTGGTGATTTTTGGCTTTTGCTTGAGTATTGGGAAATAGGAAGACTACTATTTAGTATGAGGTTAGGGACAAATTCATGGGTGTCTTGTAAATATTTCTTTCTTTCTTTTTTTAATGAATGGATTAATGTTTCCCACTGATTTACTGTATGCTTAGCACCATGAGAAAATGGAAGATTTTAGAGTACGTTTGGTCTCCATGTGTCTGGCATTTCTGTCCTCTTAAATATAGCTCTTGAATACTAACTTGTTTGCTGTACATTTAGCAAGTGATTTGTTCCTTTTTTTGTTTGTTTGTGAAAGTGGGGATACAAGAACCTGCTCAAGTCTTAAAGTAGAAGCCTCCTAAAATACAATGAGAAGCAGAACAGTGTGCATTCTGTTAAAAACTCATCAGAAGATCTTGATTGAGGATCTGTCAGGGGCTTTACTATCAAATTAATTTTAAAGGGTTTGGAAAAAGAGCAGACCTGAAGATGAAATCCAGGGTGATTTTGAAACTTTTAGACCCCATTTTTATATATTTTCTTTAAAAATTTGATAGTAATTCTTTACAGTAAGGACACATTTGCCAGAAACGAAGTCCCCAACCCCACGTCAAAAAATTTATTCATCAGTCAAAGTTGCCGTGACTGGGCGTGCCCTTCGGGCACTGCCTGAGAGGAGGGTTGATGGGAGGCTCTGCCCCTCAACATCCCCCCGGGAAATATAAACTTCACCTTTGTATGCATGACAAGATAGAACAGAAACTTGGGCGCAGCAAGGGTACTTAGGCTGAGAGTGGTGCTTTCTGCAATGTTTTTCCTTTATTTTTTGCATTACTGTTTGTATCTGCAAATGATTTCATGTACCAAGGATTGCAACTTTTTGTCCTCAACAAGAATATCATATTCAAATTGCTCTAACTTAGTGTGTCCATACCATAAAGATTAACCATTGAGTCTTGGGGTACATATATTTTCATTAGCTATCTAGTTTGTTTGTGCATTAATTCAGCATCTTATTGGCTTTTTACCTATAGTTCATTACTTATGTTTTGCTTGACAAAAGAAAATATCCTGAATGTAATATTTTTCAATATGTACTTAGCTTTTGTTTTACTTGTGGATATTAAATCTGTTGGAAAGGTGTGTTCCTGGTGACTTTTGCAGTTGAAATACTTGGTGGAATACTTATTTGCTCAGATTGTCTTTTAAGAACCATTAAGATTCAGTATTGTTAATTTTTCCTCAAATTTAAACCCAATAAGTTTAGACTGAATATCCTTATCTCTCATTTCAGTGGGTGAGGTGGGCAAGAAAGGCTTTGGAAGCCCACCATTAAAGAAACTAAAGCAGAGTGAGTATAAAGTATATGCTTTAGTCACATTTAGAATTTTGAATCTTTTTGTGTACTTTAGATTTTAATTGTGATATGGACATCTAAAAGATAGGACTACTTCAATTCACCATTTTTGGTTTTTATTCATCAATGTTTGCTTTTCTTAGGTCGTTTGCCTTTTGCACCCCTGGATTCCAAGACCCCACAGAAGAATTCAAGCCCCAACAATCAGAAGAAACGAAAGCTGTCTGGATCAGAACTCTCTCAAAACTCACCCAAGACTCCTCGTAGTGAAAACAACTCAATGAGTGAAACCCCAGTGTCAGATAGAAAGTTGCAAACACCTAAGTCAGTTGGAAGTGCCACCAAAGACAAGTCAAAGCAAGGGGTGACTCCCACTGAATCGACTAAAAAGAGGGGAAGAGGAAGACCTCCAAAGACCGAAAAGGAAAAAGAAGAGAGCAAGAGAGCAAAGCAGGCAAGGTAAGATGAAACTATTCTGGCATTTTGATTTACATGAATGTTATATTTGTGTTTAGAAGCTCTGGTAAAATTATCCTTTTTATCTGTCTCTATTTCTGTCCTATTTGTCGCTCTGTCTCTATGCATTTCTATCTGTATCTTTCTCCTCACCTCTGAGTCCCTCTCATATATGAATTATCTCAATAGTTACCAGATGACCTCTGATGATGAAGTTAGTTCAAGTGTCGATGATGACGTTGATGTACCTGAAGCAAAGAAGAAACCGGTTGAGAAAACGAGGAAGTTGCTGTCTGCCTTCATGAGCAAGGAGCCAACCCAGCAGGCAGAAGTCACTACCTCCACAGATGATGTGGACAAGGAAGAAATGGAACAGGAAGACAAGGAGAACAAAGATTGTACCAGTGAAGAGGAGAGTGGGAGAGGAGAGATGGAGATATCCTCAAAGGATGACAGTCCCGTTGAAGAGGCTTCCGAGGGTGGAGTTGATGCAGCTAGCAAAGAGGAGGAAAAACCTGAGGAAAACACGAAAGTTGAAAGTGCAAATGAGGAGGAGAATAAAAAGAGCAGCAAGAAAAGTTCACCATTAATTGATATGCTCAAAGCAAAGAAAACTAGCAATGATGCAAAGAATGAGAAGGCTGTTAAGGAAAAAGCTGTAGAAGAACAGGAAGGAAAATCAGGGAAAGAGGAAAAGGTAGAGGATAAATTGGAAAAAGAGGATAAGGTGCAGAAGAAACCAGCAGGAGCCAAGAAAGAAGGTAAACAAAATATGATCAAGGCAGAAGGAAAGAAGGAAAAGTTGGTAGGAAAGAAGAAAGAAAAAGGAGCAGAGAAGTTGGAAAAGAAAGAAAGTGATGAAAAGCTGACTAAAGATTCAAAAGAAAAGACTGAGAGCAAAGAAGCAGTTATAGAAAAGAAGGATGAGGTAGAGGAGGTGAAGAAAACAAATGAAACAGAAGCAAAGGAGAAACCTAAAAGTGAAGAAAAAGGTGTTGAAAAGGGAAGAAAAATTCTGAAAAATAAGGGCCAAGAAGTAGAAACCAAAGCAGAATCAAAAAAGGCTAGCAAAGAGGAAGCAAAAACAGATGATAAAACAGAGAAAAATGAAGAGGAAGTCAAGATGAAAAAGAAAGCAGATGGTGGAAAAACAGATAGTGATTCAAACAATGAAGAAAAGAATGAAGAAGGACATGATAGCAAGGAAGAAAAGAAAGAGAATGAAGAAGGAAGTGAGAGCAAGGAAGAGAAAGAAAATGAGGAGGGAAGTGAAAGCAAGGAAGAAAACAATGAAGGAAATGAGAGCACAGAGGAGATGGAAGTTGACTTGGATGCCAGTGGATCCTCAAAGAGCGATGGCACAGGTTCAGCCAACACCTCACCTGTTGCGACGTCTAAATCCTCAGATAAGCTTGAGGTACCCATGTCTTCAGGGCAGAAGACTCCAGTCAGTATACAAAAGGCAAAGAAGCTTACTCCAAAGCAAATAGCAAAGGAAGCAGAGAGGCAGCAAAAGAGGGAGGAGAGAGAAAAGTTGAGGAAAGAAAGGGAGAAGAAAAAGCAGGAGGAACTAGCAGAGAAGGAGAGGATCAAGAAACAAAAAGAGGAAGAGAGGCAGAAAGCAAAAGAGGAGAAGGAGAAGGCCAAAGAAGAGCAGAAAAGGAAGAGACAAGAAGAAATTGAGTAAGTTTTTTTTGATGTGGAACAGATGTAGATTCTATTTTGTCTGAATTTAATGTGTTCATGATAAAGGTAATTTGCAATGAGTGAAATCTATTATATTTTTTGTCAAGAATTTATTTTTTATACATGTCCAAATCACTAACTTTGAAATAGTTTGACTAGGTTCTGACTAGATGTTATAACTTTTTGTTTGTATGTTCTGCACACATTGATTTACTTGAAATTTCAGAGCCAAAAAACAGAAGAAAGAGGAGGAACAGCAGTTAAAAGAAGTTGAAAGGATGATAAGAGAAGAGGAGGCACGGCTAGCACAGGAAGAAAAACAGAAGCAGAAAGACAAATTGAAAAACAAGTTTGCCAGTTTCTTTGTTGCCAAGAAAAGAGACCTAGAGGAGGCTGAGGAAAAGAGCAGCAATGGGAACTTCAAGGAATTCAGAGTAAGCTTCCACATGATTTTCTTTAAATTATATATACATATTCTTATATTGTGGATAGGGCATCTTGCTGAACAGCTGTAGGTTCATGCCCTTAGTGGGCATTTGTGGTTGCAAAACTAGCTTATACTGAGTTTATAGCCACTTTGTTGCAACTGCTGAGGCAGGCCAGTGATTTAAGCATTGGACACCAACCCTCATGGTCCTGGAATTGAATCCATGTTGTGTTAGTTGCAACATAGGGAACATAAATGCAGAGTGCTGGCTTTGCAGTTCCAAGGTTTTTGCATGACCAGCCTCTATGTTGACTTGGCTATTAGTCAGGACTGTCTTCATGATGGAGTCAAAGTTGTGGCAGAAAGGAAGTGGTAAACCTAATTGCAGCTTTTAATTTGTAGTATCATTGTATTGCCTAATTAGAACAGCTTTTAAATATAAACTCTGCCATTAGTATTTAGAGAGGAAAAAAGAAATGGAAAATTGAATGTCATGAGTTTTTATCATTGGAAAATAGGTTGCCTTGCCAATATACAACAACTGCAAGAGGTTATATTTTGATAATTTGTTTTTGATTCAGGTAAAGGAAGACATGCAGCTCGCTCCATTAGTACGCACAAACTTCACAGAGGACCGCCGGACATCACTTAATGAGTATTTAACCAAGCAAACAAAAGATTCATCTGAAACCTACTTGAGTATTCTCAAAACAGGAATTTATGCACCATGCAAGTCTCAGCGCACTTGGCCTTTTGAGAATAAGAAGGAAGAAGTTGATGATGATATTGAAATTATTGGTATGTTTGAGATTTACTTTTTATTTATTTATTTATTTATTTTTTTACTTATGTTCGAATTTAACTGAATATTTAAAAATAGCTTGCAAAATTTAATTAGAGTAAGTTTTCCTTCAATATTATTATTGTAATTAATGATGATAATGATGGTAATGTTTTTCTAACTGATGGGTATATATATATATATTTTTTTTGTTTGTTTTTTTCTTCTTTTTTCCCATTTGTCTTTGCATTTTTTCCCCTTGCAATTTCTTTTATTTTTATTATTATTTTTATTTTTATTTTAATTATTTGTTTATTTATTTATTTATTTTGATAGGAAGGGGAGAAATGGGTTTTCCTGTGAAACAGATACTGAAATTATTTTATGAAAATTACCTTTTGTTTCCTCAAAATTGCAGAAGATGAAGATGGAGATATGGATGCCGGAGACTCAATGGTTCAGGAAACCGAATCAGATCTGAATATCAAGACAGTAAAGGCCAAGCTGCTAAAGTTTTGTGAAAATCGCAGACCAGCATATTGGGGAACCTGGAGCAAGAAGAGCAAAAATATCTGCGCACGGCGGCCTTTTGCAAGAGATGTGAGTTTACCCTTTATTTTTCCCCACCTTGATCTGTGAAATTTCCTGATTTCAGTTTTTCTTGCTGTTCTTAGATAGGAATCAAGGCAACTTATTTCTTTGGTCTTGTTAATGGCTTGTCTTGAATATCTAGGTTATGAAAACTTTTTTCATGATTGTATTTGCATAAACAAGTATTTTCTAAATTTGTCAAACTACTAATTCACATTGCATTAAATATTTTATTAAATTTCAGGATATTTTTAACTATGAGTATGACAGTGATGATGATTGGGAGGAAGAGGAAACAGGAGAGAGCCTAAGTGACTCTGAAGGAGAGGAAAAAGAGGAAGAGGAGGGAGACCAATATGAAGTTGATAATGACTTCTTTGTCCCCCATGGCTACCTCTCGGATGATGAGGGCAAGTCTGACCAAGAGGAAGAGGAAGAGAATGGACAGGAGGAGGTGGGGTTTGAATGTGATGATTTTCAAAGTTGGAAATATTATGCCCTAGAGTTCTAAAAAAAAAAATGTATAGGATGAGAAATCTTGTGCTTGTTTGAATGAAAACACAGGGTTTGTTATACACTACAGATTCACTGTATCCTGTTGGGTGCTGCTGCAGTACACTCTCTTGTCTTGTTTTCTGCTATATGCTGCCTGGCTTACCCTGTATAATGAAATTAATTTCTGAGATTAACTAGAAGTGTGCTCCTTACTTTAGAAACAGTAGTTGTGGACTTCACAAATTATATTTACACTCCTGTTCTGCCTGCTCTGTCTGGGGAACCAGTGGACTCGCCTTTAATCACATAATTGCTTTTAGTTGTAAATTGACTTGATTGTGAGTCAGTTTTCAGTGTTTAGATTTCTCTTAACCTTTAGTATATATGTAAAAATGTCCATCTTAATTACAGGATAATGGAAGCAAACACAAAGAGCAGCTGAAGCAAAAACAAGCAGAATTTGAAGAGGAAATGAAAAAGAAGACAAAGCATCTGAAGCCCCGTGTTATTGGTTCTTTATGGATGGCAGATGCAAACAACAATCCAGGTAACTTTTTTAAAAAGTGGTTGGGGCTCTGTTTTTACAGTATTTGTATTTTGGGTTTTAGCCATGATCATGATTATTTACATATCAACATGTTGGACTTGAGGGCCTCATGACCAAAATCTCAGCATTTGGCTAACTTGTGTGGTGACTCTCCCATGTATGTAGCTTATCAGCCCACATGAACACTTGTGTGCGGTGTAAAGACTCCTTGCTTACCGTTTGTAATATTGCTATCTTTTTTTTTATTATTATTATTCAATTATCTAACACCATGTGCTGCTGGTTACAGCATACAGATATAGGATCCTGAGCAAAGAAATAAGTGTCCTCCAAGGACCTAGCACTTTTCCAGACATGGCTCACTGTTATCATATTCCACCTTTATTTACTGGTGGAAATAATGCAAGAGACCTTTCCTAAATGCCCACTAAATTGATGCTTCCTCCAAGAGCTTTGTGTAATCATGGCAAGTCATTCCTGTCACTATGGCTTTCAAGTGAATTTTTTTGTGACATGACTCACATCACCTGGCTTCAGTGGGTCAAAATTTTAGCTTATTATTTGAAAAAAGATAATTTTGCATTGAAATAAAGCCATTCAGAATTGAGGGATCATTGTAACTATTTAAATGCTCTCAGCATAAATTTGCTCATGACTAATTGCCATGGCCAGCCAATTTTTAATTTGTTTTATTTTGAGATAGCAGTAAGACTTGATTCTCTAAATCCTAAAGTGAATCTTCAACTGCCGTTACATGGTCATGATTCCTCTATATAAACACCATGCAGACATGTGGTTATTTCTGTGATTATGCATCATAGGGTTAGGGCTCTCAATTGAAACAAACTAGGCTGTCTGTCATTCTTTTGATTCTGTAATGTATTAAAAGGTAAATTTTATTTTCTCTAGCTTTTAATCAACTGTTGAAGATCCTGAATCCACACAAAGCGGTGACCTTAGGAACCAGCCTTCCCATTGGTACTCGTCATGGTGGAGTAATTCCCAAGGACACCAAGGAACAGAAAGATGATGATGATGGGTCAACTGAAGATAAAGGAAATGCTAAAAAGTTTTGCAAAACTTTCCCTGAAGAAGGTGAGTTTTCTTTGAGATGATAAATTATATGTTTTTAGGATTATATCAAATCAAATCTAAATAACAAATATATAAATGGTACACCAGTATCAATACCTTGTTTTTTGAGGTTTACATCGTTTATTTTTCAAAGCTTATATTACTATTATTCATTACAGCTGTGCCGGCTCTCATTAAGCTGGTTCATGGAAATCGCAATGGGAAGGCTTTCCTTTCCCGTGAGTTTTCTGACTTTTGGCGAAAATTACAAGCGGGAGAATTGGATGAGGAACAATTAGAGGGCATTCCGATGCTTTCTTCTCCCATTCAGGGTGAGTTCATGTTATACTTCAAGAGTTTAATTTTCCTTGTTTTTCATTTCACTTCCCTGTCTTCCTCCTTATCTCATTTGCATTTTCTCTGCCTTCTTCTCCTGTTAATTTTCCCATTGTTTTTGTCTTCATAGTCTTATTCATTGTTCCTGTGTTCTTCCTGTTTCTCTTAGTTTACACTCCTTTTTACACAATAGCTTGCTCACTTTTCATTTCCCCCTTCCTATCTTTCCCATCCTTAGTTTCTTTATTCTGGTCTTTGACCCTCCACTATGTTTACTGTCGCCTTTTCCACTTTTCCTTCTTGTTTGTCTTATTTTTTTCCATTTCACAAGATATTGGCATCATTTTGGATACCTTTCATGTATTTCTAACTTCATTTCCAATTTTTGAAATTCCTCTATTCAGTCCCCCTTATGTAGTCCAGTTATGTTCTATTTGCCTCTTTCTTTTATTTTATATTCACTATTGTTCATTCAACTCGCTCTAGCTTCAGATCTCTTCTCCCTATTACTGCTTCTGCCCTTACCTTTTGTTTCGCTCCTTTTTTGCCTTAGTTCCTCATTTACTTACATTTGTGTACTTCCTTTCACTTTTTCCCAGGTTTTCTTTGTTCATGTATCTTTTTCATACTTAAGTATTCCTCTGTACTTAACATTATCCTACATCCTGTCATATATTGTCATGTGTTAATTATCATCAATAGCAATATTAATTATCATGTTTAGTTTTATGTAATGTTATTCTATAAGAAATAAAACACTAACTAGTATTACTTTGAAATTTCAGCAAGCATGTTCTTGGCCCGTAAAAAAGTGGAATCCAAAATCCAGGAACTTGGCCACTGGCGTAAATGTCCTGAGGAAGGCCCCTTCAGTAAAGTCATGATGTGGTGTGTATCTCAAGTTTTTATCTTAGTCTCTCACTGGGTTGATATGCATATACACATACACACTCCCTCACATGTACACATCTCAGTATGCAAACACACAGCTTTGTGTAAAAATATATAAAATTTATATCTTATTGTGTATATACTTGTGCTTCTTTGTTTTTATATTTATATATATATATATAATATATATATATATATATATATATATATATATATATATATATATATATATATATATATATATTATATAGATAGATAGATAGATAGATATCATACCATATTTTTCAGTTTAGTCTTTGATATAATTAGAATTAGTGTTTTCTACATATTTTCATGCATAGCACTGCAATATCCAGTGGAAATGTTCTAATCCTTTTATTTGTTTATTTTATTATTATTATTTATTATTTATTTATTTATTTTTTTAGGTATGTTTCAAAGCAAGTGCGAGAAGAGCATGGTGTTGCCGATATAACTGTTCCAAATTCTTGGAATTATATTAATAAACCTAAAGAAAAGCGGGAGGTGAATTTTGAAGACCCAGACACCATGGAAGAAAGCAAGTCCAACAAGGCAGGAAAACTGACTCCCATCACAGCATTCACCAAGAAACTACCTACAACCCCATCCTCAGCAAATACCTCTCCTACCTCTACACCAGCTACAACACCTCAAACCTTGAAGTCGAATGAAGGATCTCCAAGCAGCGCATCACTTGCACCAGTGACTCCAAGTAGAAATCCAGAGAGTCCTCCCAACAGCACAGGGGAAACGCCGTCGGGAAAATCAGGGACTCCTGGACAGCCGAAGAAAAAAGTGGCTCTCTTCTCAGTTCCACGCAATCAAGAGATAACAGATGCCCAGAAAGCATCCTTTGTGTCCTTCTTTAAGAAGAATGCAGAAAAATCACCTGTGCCCACTAAGTCAGATTCTACAAAAGATAGATCCAGTGAAAAGACCAGTCAGCCAGACCCTAAAAAGGATGATGACGATATTCAGTGCATAACATTAGATTAGTTAATTTTTTAGCGTTTTTATTTGTGGCACTAACCAGTAGTACATTTTAAGGGATATTTTATAATTATTTTATTTTGGTTTTCTCAATATATTGGTGTTTTAAAGTTTATAGTAATTACAATAAAAATAATAAGAACCTTTTTTTTTTTTGCTATTTGTTGAATAGATAATTAAAATTCTGCAATATTTATATTTTCCATCCAATTTTAATAAAGCAAAATCATTGTTACCTAATACGTATATTGAGTAATCCTTTATAGAATCAAATTGCAATATGATCAAATTTACTCTGGAAAAATTACCTAATATATAGTATATACTTTTCATCTTTAATACAATTATGATAAAAATAAAAATTCTTAAACCTACTCTGTTAGGGCTCATTTACAATTTAAACTGCTTCTCATAACAGACCATTTAGAGACATACTGTAATACCAACCTTTCCTGGGCACTAAAGTATGGGAGTTGCATATGTGTAGGTTCCTGCCACACCAAGCCTACACTTAAACAGCCTATATATAAAATACATGAATCAATAGGTAACGTATAAATTATTGTAAGAGCCCATAACCAGCATTAATATTTTCACATATGCCAAACTTGATGTTTATATTGAATATATACCTATTTAAATAAGTACACAGGCAGCATGCAGATATTTTAGTCTATGAATGTTATTGACGGGCAAGGGTTGGTCTTTCCCTTGTATTCACTAAATGCTGATTTGTGGTTAAAAACATGCTCCAACCCTGCACTTTGATCTGGAGCATGCTCAAACCCCATAATTGGACTCTTAAACAGGCCCTTAGTTGTATTGGTCTTGTCTGATGTAAACTTTATATAAAAATTTACACTAGAAATTAAGCTATGGTCACCAAATTACATCTATTTGCAAGTTTATTTGGGCTAGTCTTGTTAGTATCTGGTCACAATAACGCTTTTGTATCTGCAACATTATTTTTAGGCCAAAAACAAACTTCAATACAACACAAGTTCCTTCTCAAGCTAAAATGAAAAACTTGCATCATTATCATTAGTTGATGGTTACAAGGTAAAATAAATGTGCGACATCAAAGGTCATATAGAAAGGTGTAGCAGTGAAAACTGTAATCA
This sequence comes from Penaeus vannamei, assembly GCF_003789085.1. Taxonomy (NCBI): domain Eukaryota; kingdom Metazoa; phylum Arthropoda; class Malacostraca; order Decapoda; family Penaeidae; genus Penaeus; species Penaeus vannamei. Next base: position 137,844 of record NW_020870975.1, read on the forward strand.
ACTAACCCTCTTTAATTGTGCTAGACCTCAAAAGTCAGCAGTTCAGGATAGTATAGAGTTGAAAGGGGCAAAGAGGAATGAGGGTAGAGAGGATGAGTAAATGGGTTAAGGTAGGGATTAACATGGGTTACTAGGTCAAAGTTGTCAAAGGAATTGGGATTCTGCAAGGATGTCCATAGGGTAAGGTAGGGATTAGCAAAAGGAGAAAGGGGGATTTAGATCAATTTCAGGAGAAAGAGAATTCAGTGACTCAAATTAAGAGGGGACCAAAGTTTGAAGGGTGGAGGGAGAGGTTGGTGTAGAAGATGAAGTGGAACATTAGGCTTGTCTTGCTAGGAGGAAAAGGGGTAGAGATTGGGTGCCTGGATTTAGAATGGCATAAGAATTTGACAAAAGTAGGAGAATAATGTGGGGAGTGAGAAAAACCTTATCTGCGCATTTCCTGTCTGGCCTTGTATAAAGTGAGACCAAGTTTGAATCTGAGAATTGCCACTTAGACTAGAACTTTGAGGTGGGGCATCCCCTATAAAATACATTATGCAAGCCACAACAATTGGCTCATGTACGTAATTGTGCAGAACAGTTTGATCAGTCATGACCGGGTTGGGCACAGGAAATCAGGCTGTGGAGTGGTAGTGTTTGGCAGGGTGGCCTTGATGCTAGCATTTTTAGCTGTTCATAACTGGTATAAAGTCAGCCTTTCATCTGTTCAACACAGCTATCACACCTTAGGAAGGTACTGGAGAAGTGGATAGAAAAGGTTGGATAAGAGAAAGGAACAAGAAAAGACCACGTAAAATTAGGAGTTCAGGGCCGAGGCTCAGGGCATGTGATCCCCAGCATTGGGTCCCAGTTTCCATCTCCTAGGCCCCTAAATGGCCACAATGGGTATGGGATTTGGGGGGGGGATATCATTATCAAAATGACACAAGGAAACAAACAACAGTTCTATGTATACAATGCCATGAAGCATTGAACTTTATAAAGTTTTTGCTCTATATACTAAATACTATTTAACAAAGCAAAGTAAATTTGGATGCATCTTTAAAAAATTGCTTTTCAATATAATTCTATAGCTACTACTACCATCACTTTTACAATTGCCAGTTATACTTTCCCAAGAAATTGAAATATATTTGAAACAAAAGTTTAGTGTTGATATATACCTAATATAAAGTCAATACTTAACACACATTTGGTGTATCATTTTTCTCTTACCTTATAGAAAATTTTGGTTTTGCATTGTCTTGCTTTTATATATATATATATATATATATATAATATATATATATATATATATATATATATATATATATATATATATATATATATATATATATTATATTCCCCCCCTGTTAATCACCACTCATCTAAAAAGTTTTATCCACATGGAATATATGGGATGAGAAGAAAAAAAGACTCTTTTTAATCTTTTTAATGCGATATTAGAAAAAAAAGGTGTTACATGTTAAATATCTTGTTGACAATCATTAAATTGTAATATTAAATCTTAAGCATTAGCCGAGTTGATTTGATCCTAGTTTCCTTAAGATTCCAGAATGAAGTATGAGGCAGCACTGGGTATTTCATGACTTTCTTCACTTCTTAAAGGTATTTAAAGCAATTCCTACTGACAAAACCTAGTCTAACAAGGTCCATGGTCTGCAGTGCGCTTCCTTGGGGCTGCCTTGATGATGTCATCAACTCTGAGAATCATTTCTGCTGCTTCTGAGGCTGACAACATGACCTGCCTCTTAACCTGGTAACTTTCTGTGATGCCCACTTGATTCATACAATCTACAATCCCTTCATCCATACTCAAGCCAAAGGTAGTTTTACCCTCAGCATGAGCTGCTCTCAATTCGGATACCAACTGGGCTGAATCATACCCAGCATTGTCAGCAATGATGGTTGGGATCATAAGGAGTGAACGAGCAAAGGATTCCATTGCAAGGGCTTCCTTACCAGCCACGTGAACAGCAGCATCCATGACCGCCTTGGCCATGAGGGTTTCACTGCAACCTGTGAATCGAGAAATTGTCTAAATTATTGTCAAAGCACCTTATTTTGAAAACATACTTGTTAACCCTAAAGTGACAGGGCTAGATCTATTTGTGATGTAATATTATGCGAGTCTAGACATTGTGGCTAGGCCTAAGATGTGTACAGCCAGTCCATGCACTGCAACTCAAGATGTATGTTTTAAAATGTTTCCATGTGGGTACATTATATATATATTTATTTATTTTAAAAATAGAGTAGACTGACAGCCCTTACCTCCACCATATACTGTTCGTGTCTCCTTCACTGTCTGTGTGAGAACACAGAGTGCATCGTGCAGTGAGCGGTCTGCCTCATCCAAGATCTGGTTTGTGGCACCTCGCAACACAATGGTGCAAGCTTCACCTAACTGGACACCACTGAGACGAATCATGCGGTCCTCACCAATGATACACTATAAATAAAAAAGATATAATTTAGTTTATCTTCCACTCTTAATGATATGACTTCCCATGATCCTATGACATGCAATATAGGCAAACAGACAGCCTGTTTGTACCACAAACAGATAACTTACCTCTTCAATGAGATCACATTTGCCAAGTTTAACCAACTCAGGATTGTCAAATGTTGAGGTAATTTCACCACCAGTCACAAGAGCCAGACGCTCAATGCCATCAAAGTCTGCATGCTCAATGGCCATCACTCCAGCATCAGCAAACAGTTGTTCAGGATAGTTGTAAATCAACTGTCTGTAAACACAATTTAAACATTTGAAAGGAGGCCAGCTTTAAAAACCATCTTTATACTAAAAATAAATCACTTCTATTTCGAACTAGAGAAGTTTTAGTCAGACCTTTTACTCAGGACCCTAATTACAATATGCTCATCTAAACAAATACTTCTTACTGATGTGCACTTTCAAGAAAATTTCAGACAAAAAAGCCCTTACCTATTGATGAATACATTGATGTCATGTTTGAGAATCTTCTGTACCTTTGTCTTCATCTTTTCTTTCTCAGCAATTTCCAATTCTGCAACCTTTAAAGAAGTTATGAAATTATTAATTAAACAAGTTGATAATTTCCTTGTAAATAATTTTGCTCTTAATGTCAATACACACTTGGACTTAGAAGAAAATCATGCATTACTCTGTTAAGACATGCTTACCTTAGCTGTGGATTCGACAGAGATCTTTGAACCAAACACCTTAATCTTGTCAGTGTCCATGGGTGTGTTGGCAATCAGAATTTTTGCATTTTCAATGCGCTTGGGCTGATTAACACCAATTTTCTTCTCAAGGATAAAGCCTGTATAAGAGATTTAGGGTCACATGTAAAGGTATTGTAAAAGAATGAAGGATACAGTAAGAAGTTTTCCTAGTAATTGGTCTAAAGAGCTAATTATCTTATTTCATTAAGCTTTTATAACTTATGTTGATGATACAATGGTATAAAAAGAAAAAAATAATGTAACAGGAATAATACTCATACATATATCATATAACATGCAAGAAAAAATTACCCTCATCAAGGAATGAGTCGCCTAAGGTGCCACCCTGTTTCTTAATTATCTGGATGGCATCAAGATTGCCTGATCCCTTCAACCTCAAAACAGCATCTACAGCCAAGTTGGAGAAGAAATCTTTGTGTTGAGCCAAAATCTTTGAGCTGAGTGTGGTCTTTGCAATCTGAAAATAAAAGAACATTCAAAATGAAAAATTATTACAGTGGTGAGGTTAATGTGGAAAAAGGGTCAGCATGCCCTAAACTCTTGACAAGCAAGATAAGGGCTGTGTTACAGCTGTGTGTTATTATTTGAGTATTTGGGATATGGCTTCAAGTTAACAAAGTACTGCAGCTGTTTTGAAGTCTGCTGGATGCTTAAAAATATCTATACAGAAGTGGATTGAAATACATTTAGAGAAAAAAATTGTCTTTCTGATACAACCCACTCATGATCAGACACTTGCTATATGCAAAGTTCAGTAACAAAATCACACACACACACAGTGTGGAGAAAAGTGTACAAGTGTGTGAGATCTGAGAGGCAAGTGTAAATATGAGTGGGCTGTGCTTGGGCTCTGCAGTGCTGTCAGAATGTTAGCAATGATCATGGACTTTGTAAAAATTTATTTTTTTAAAAAGGAGATATACAGTAATCTTTATATATATATAAAAAAAAAAAAAAAAAAAAATTGTATTGATTATATATCTACAATAAGTAAACAGTTGTACATCTATTAACCAGTATCTAACCAGCATAAATCTAGAAACCCATTAACCCCCTGGATCCAGGTGCAATGGTTATGTAAGTAGCCAGCATCCCAGACGTGCGGCACATAGGTCGGGTGGGCATCAACACCCGTGAGCGGTGACAAGACTCTGTGCCTCCCCTTTGAGAAGTTATTTTGTGAAAACTTTTTTTAAAAGCTTTATTGCCATTTTCCAATGTCCATATTTGTCTTTTGATTTGCTTTAATTTATTTTCCTTGCACAGACTCCATTTCATATCTCTATGTAGTAAATAGCTCAGTTCAAGGAAAAGGGAACATTTGGTTATTTGTGTTACATCTCATTTTTTAATAATTTTTAATTTTCCATAATATAACCTGTGCCAGCGTCCAGAAATACATTGCACAGCATGGAAATGGTGCCCTCCCCGGAACCGGCACTCTTCCAGTCCCTGCTTACGCACGTTAAATTCCACATTCGTTTATTGATGGGAATAATGCTAAAGCCCCCTTCTAAGTGCCAAATGAGTCAATTCACACTCCAAAAGGTTTGTGCACTCAAGGCGAGTCTTTTCCGTCACCCTGGTCTTTGCTCTTCATCCATATAGCTGACCAAGATTTTCTTTGACGTGACCGTGACGTCATCTAGATCCAGGGGATTAATAAAACAGAAAGTAAGAAAGTTATGATGACTCCAAATTCTGATCCTCCACTGGGTCACATTACAAAATCAAATGGTGTATCATGATTCATTAGTGGAGTGTATCCCATAAAACTTGTTAATACCCTCAACTCCATTTCTTCCACAACTTACAATATGACATGACACTTGAATGTGTACTAATTACTCAGAAGGTATAAATCTTTGTCAAAGAGGGTTTTTAAAACATTTACAGCATTGAATACAATCATATGCAGTGATAAATGTTAACATAATGCTGTATGAACAAAGATTCATGCACTTGCATAAATGTAGTACCATATATTTTTTGTATTAAATGTTTAACATATTCTTGAAGATTAAAATCTTAGCTGCATATCTCTCTCTGTGCAGTCCATACTTTTAGTACACCAAATCTGTACTGATATCAGTGAAAAATTTGTTTAGTCTACTGATTTTCAGACATGAAAAAGGAAAAGAAAAAAAGAAAATCATACCTTCAGAAGGTCTTCCCTAAATTTTTCAGGGTTGGCAGAATTATCTTGAGCCGACTTTGTTAACGCCTCACGAGCAACATCTGTGGCCCTGCGGTAACCAGCAATAATGGTCTGGGGATGAATTTTCATAGCCACCAATTTCTCAGCCTCTCGTAGCAACTCTGATGCCAAGACAACGACAGATGTTGTTCCATCTCCAACCTGTTTATTGAGATGAATCATGAAAAGGCATTTGGAAAACATAATTTTATCAAAATACGTATGGTTGGATATTGAGAAAACAGGGGGAAAAGAGTAAAAATAATTAAGCTACCTCATCATCCTGTGTCTTGCTGATGTCAACTAAAATCTTGGCTGCTGGATTGTCCACACCAATGTTCCTCAAGATAGTAGCACCGTCATTTGTGACTTCGATTTGTCCTGAGATGAAGCACATCATTTTTTCATTTCATCAGCAAAATAATAAATTATATCAGTAAATTAATATGGGAAAAAGAAAAACACTTTCTTCAAAATAGCCATTCTCAAATCTTACCTTCACTTCTGCCCATGGCTACAAGAATTTTGTCCATGCCTCTAGGACCAAGTGTGGAGCGCACCAGTTCCCCAAGTGCAATGGCACCAATGAAGGATGAGAGCCGAGCAGTTTCCGAGCGCTCCTCCTCGGCTTCAGATTTCATAATCTGTACTGGATTGAGTGCGACAGCCTGCAAAAACAATAAGCAAACAGTCAATTTATAGTAAAAACAGGTTGTAAGGTTGTAAGGCTTGGTAAACAGTCAATTTGTGGTAAAAACATGTTAAGCTTACCAAGCAAATAGTAAATCTGAGAAAAAAAAAAACAGGCTGTAAGGCTTGGTAGCCATATTTACTAATAATGAATTTTGAAGGCTCCCATTCATTCATATTTTGGGACAGGGGTTCCCAAACTCTTTGGACTATTAACTCCTTTATGGAATTCTTAATTTCTCTGCAACCCCCAAGCATGTGCAAAAAATATTAATTCAATTTTTTTTAGTAATAAGTAGATATGCAGTTTTCATATACATTACTGAGGGGAACAGCAAACTAAGCCCTGTGAAACTGTTGCCCTGTATCCCTTCCCCTTGTGAATGTCTCATGAAAAATATGGTACCAAAATATAAAGAGAATAAAAAATAAAGACAATAAAAACAAATGTATAAATCAGTAATGTGTATCAGCAAGATATTTTCTATATTCTTATTTCTTGTATGAATGTCAGCTTTCGACCCCAAAACTACAAAGGGCCCCAGCTTTAATCGACCCTGTTTTTGACTCCTAGGAGTTCATTGTTACTGACCAATCTGGAAACCACTGGTATAGGGAATCTCTTTCACTATTTCTAAATCTTGTGGCAACTCTTTTGTTACCTCTTATGTAAAAGGTAACCCAGCACCTTACAAATGATCTACTGTCACATCGAAAATTTATCCTCAGCAAAAGCCATTTATGTGTTTCTACAGAAAAGACTTTGAATTTAACCTAGGTCTATCTTTTTATCCCATTCAACCAATTCAGTAGTGTGTGTGTGTGTGTGTGTGTGTGTGTGTGTGTGTGTGTGTGTGTGTGTGTGTGTGTGTGTGTGTGTGTGTGTGTGTGTGTATCATCGAGTTTAGTGTTATCCCCTATATTGTAACATTTCAGTGAGAGCGCTTTCACCGCAAAATTGGAAAAAAAAAAAAAATAAATAAATAAATAAAATAAAAATAAATAAATAACAAATAATAATAATAATAAAAAATAAAAGTAAAAATCAGAAATACAAGTAGTATTGTAGGCAGACTTCACCTGTGGAACAAACAATGAGAACTGTGACAACAAAACTCAAATTTGGAGAGGGCAGTGACCCATAAAAATAAAAAATAAAAGTAAAAATCAGAAATACAAGTAGTATTGTAGGCATAAGTGTGGATGTTGAATCGTATTCATGTTGACAAATGTGGAAAGGTATGAATGAGAATGAATATCTTCACAATACAAGAGATGAATTTTACCGGTTTCGAAAATATCTTTATGTATTTCTGACAGATATATTCGAAACCGGTAAAATACGTGATGTTCGTTCTCATTCATACCTTTCCACAAGTATGGATGGTCCATGAACATTTAATATATACGTATTTCGTTAAAATTTCACATAAATTAGAATCCAGAAATACTAGAGTGCACTTCTAAGAAAATTGCCGTTACATTATGAGCTACATGCACCAAGACAGTTTATGTTGGGTTGCCGTGCAGTTAAGTTGTTCACTGCAACACAAGAAGGGCTGAACTTTGTCTGCAGGCGTGTGGGGACTTGGTGAATGCCACATTTTTATAGTCTAACTCAAATAGGTTCACTTCTGCAAATCAATTTTGATGGAAATGAATGTAGTTTTTCACTGCCTACAATGCTATTTTCCTAGTCGGTGCAGTCATATCGTATACTTAAATCAAGGTTGGATGACATTTGCATACTTGCAGACTGGTCATGTGGGTAATGACTGACATTGGTCCTGACATAAAATTGTACTTCATACCAGGTTCCAGACTGCAAATGCTAAGAACTGATGGACTACTTATGATGTGTACTGTCCATTCCAAGTAGTTTTAGGTAATGTTGAACCACTACAACCATGATATTGGACCTGATATTTGGGGAGGGCTTGATATACTATAGAAATTATGTGGTAACATCAGAAAAAACAATAACAAATTTTTTTTACTTATTTCACACAAAAATGATGAATGCAATTTCTTGGGATCCCACCCCCTCTACCCCTCTTCGCAGGGAGGTATATCAAGTTCCAAGAAAGAAGGGGCAGACGCAAGTGGTCACAGGTAACAGTTGTCATACATAATTGCAGCTTCAAGCATTACTAAAAGAGAGCTTGCCATAATAAATGAGGTGGACATTTTTACATAATTTACTGGATCAATGAAACTGCAGAAACTAGTTACTGCTTGACGTGACGCCATTTTAATTACTGCCAATATCATTCCTCTAGTTTGTCATAGTAGACTAAAACTACAATAAAAGGTTGCAAAAATTCCCTAAAAATAGGACCGGGCAGAATTAGTAGTGTGCGTCGTCTTATTACAGTTCCCTGCAAAATATACGACCCCCAATTAAATTACAACTGTCGTTCACCTCTGACTGAAACTGCTAAAAATAGTATGCATTATATGTAATCCATCAATACCAAATCATTATCATTGTTACAGTGAATTTAAGAACACAAACAATTTTTTTGTTACATATATTTTTTTTCTCGTTCTTTTATCATCAAATTCTCTCTCATTCCCCTGAAACATATATCATCGTATTTTGACACCGGGATAACTATCACTTTCTTTAACTCCAAACTATGATCATATACAATCTGCTTATTTCATGCAACCCAAATAAAATCCACGAAATGAGCCAAAATCGCCACAGAATTACGTTAAAACTATAGAAGCCGTCGAATTATCCGCCCCTGTTGGAGCCCGCCCTCGCATCCACAACACACCCTGCTTCACAAACCTTTGATTACCCTTAAATAAACCCATATCACCCTCTTTTAGGCTCGCTATCGTAACGAGGAACTGGGAAATATAATAAATAGATGATTATCACGACTAAAAACCAGAGAAGTATTACCATTTTGGTGATAAACTTGGACCTCGCGAGAACACGTCTTGCCTCCCTTGTGACTCACGCTCGATATAGGAATCCGCGTCACACGTGTTCTCTTTTCCTCTCTTTTGATCCCTTTCCTCCCCGTTTTATCACTTATTTACCCTCGTTTCGATATTTACCATGGTGATGAGGGCGAAGGTAGAGGCGACGGCGACTCAGAGGACTCTAATTGAGGCAAATAGGAGTTTGGGATTCCGGAATCTTCGGGAATCTTCGTGTTGATCCGGCGACTCAATGGCGTTCGTGGAAGCCAGTAGTACCTTTAGCTTATTTGGTAAGCTGTTGTTTGCTAAATTCAGATATTGTATTCATTCTCTCTTGTGATGAATATGAATTACTTGGTTAATGAATGCACATAAATGGCCTTTTATACTTTATTGTACCCCTTTCTCTCATAAATTAATAAACATGAATGGGAAAAAGTTTGTGCAGGATTTTCTTTGTCTAACACGAACGATGGTAGACAGGTATCCGGCAAAGTCACCGCACATGACTCGTTTATTTGTGATCGATAATATAATCGATTCTAAATGTAGTAAATTCGAATCGAAAAGCCATGCAGTAACGAGGAATCATCCAGATTTTATTAAGAAACATATTCACAAACATATCGTGTATAGTTTCTCTTCTTGATCTTATAAATGGAGGAGGGTCATGAAAAAAATGCTTATTCAGTTTGCGTTGCCATCAGTAATAGTTTAAAATATATATAATCTATTAACTTAAGTAACGATAGCTATAAACTAATGCGAATAAGAGAAATAGAATTCCCCTAAAATCATTTAGAGCAATAAACATTTAGCTTTCATATGATTATTTATAAAATACTTTAATCAGATCTAGATCTAATATTTCTACTAATTTACCTGTCATATCTATTAGATTATCAAAGGGATCATCTTCACAATTCACCTCAAAATGGATACTTGATATGTCCTGCTTATATATATCGTAAACAAAGGTACGCTACAAAGTATGTAATTTATATCATCGCTAATGTATGTTTTCATCTAGCTGAAAATTATTATAAAAGTATCCTATCATTTAACAATTTAATTCGTTTTCTTACGAAGACGAAATCGATTTATCAGAAAACTGATTTAACTGTTTTACGGGAAACTATATCATTTATCAACATACCGTGTAAGTGAGATTGCTCACCAGCAAAATATCACATTACAAATATATTAATATCTTCAGATAATAACGTTAAATTCTGTAGTTAATTCATCTGATTCAGTGTGTGGTTATGACTGATGTGAATATTGATTTTTTGTTTTTAATAGTTTTTGCTGATATTTGAGAGATGCGAGGAAGCGCTAAAAAGGGGGGGGGGGGAATAAAGTGAAGTAATTCTTAAAGTTTTTGGGCAGCTCAAGTATTTTCATTTTAAACAATCTCCATTTGATATTTGCATTTTCATAATCTTAATATTGTGTATTACTTCCAATAGTTATCTATTTCCTTGTAATGTTATTGTTGAATAAAATTTGTTAATCAGCATAGTTGTAAGACAATCATGTTAATATAAACATCCACTTTTTACTTCTTAGATCCTGGATAAATTTGAGGTAAATACTATCCAGAAAGAAAAAAAATAATTCCTGATGGAAATATTATGCACCGAAAAAGTCACTTCAACATTCCAT
>NW_020870975.1:158566-163566 GCF_003789085.1 Penaeus vannamei
CCTCGGTTTGGTATCACTGGTCGCGGGTTTTATATCGCATAAAGTTTGTGGAAGGACTGGGTTTGGGTTTCTGGTGGTGAATGAAAAACTTGTTTGGTTGTTGTTGCTTTGTTGGTTGTACCGCGTTGTACAGGTTGATGAGGAACCGAAGAGGCAGATAAATTGGGTGCTGCTGTGGTAGAGAGGACGGCGGAGGGAGGTAAGGAAAGGGGGAGGTAGAGAAGGAGGGAGGGAAGGGAATAAGGAAGAAGGGTGGAGAAAGAGAAGCAATGGGAGGGAGGGAGGGAAACTGAGAATGAGGGAGGAAGAAATGAAGGAGAGGGAGGGGAATAGAGAAGAGGAGGAGGGAGAAGGGAGATAGGAGGAAAAAAAGAGCAGATTGGGAGGGGAAGAGGGATAAAGTGAGGTGTTGGGAAATAGAGAGAGAGAGACAGACAGACAGAGTGAGAGACAGAGACAGAGACATACACAGACAGTGACCGATATACACAGACAGACTGACAGTGACAGACAGGCAGAGAAAGACAGAAACAGACAGACAGAAAACAATATGAATAAAGATAAAAAAACAAACCAAAACAAAGGAGGTTACGTTGTAAAGGAAAAACATTATTACATTCCATTATTCCCATGACTTACACACGCCCATTCATAAATCACGAACTCCAAAACACACACGCTAGCAACAGTGAATGTCACCAAACTTCCCCGAAATCTTCCCCGGCAGCATCGATGATTCCCCCTCCCCTCTCCTCCCCCTTGCCCCCTCCTTCCTCCACCCCCCATCTTGGAATATCCACTGCCTTAGGCTACGAGACTGAGAGGAATCTGTATGTAGCCTTACTTTTTCAGGTTTTGGAAATACCAGCTACTTGTATGGGTGACTGTTTCGCTAAATTTATAGGGCTGTATCTTTCTTCTTTGTAGATGTTTGATGTTTGTGAAGCACTCTTGTTTGGTTGCATCGAGTTTTGTTGGCGTAGGTTAGGAATTCAGGAATCACTAAACATGTGTCTTGTTATTTTCTTATTTTTTTCTATCCAGAGACATCTAGTATTTCTGATGCAAGTCATGTACTTTCGAAAGATCATTGATATAATAATTCTGAAAAAGGGAAATGGAGTCTGTATGACTGGGTAGATATGATCTAATCTAGAAGTACATATGCATGGAAACAAGAATGGAAATACATGTTAGAAAAGGATGCATCTCGTTTCATCGAAATAAACATCATTGTTATTCCCTCAGTAAATGGGGCGAGGACTCGTCTCCCATTATCTGTACATGAACCATTAAGAATAAAAGATTCTCTTTCAACATTCAGATGAAACTTTATTTGTAAATGGGGCGTTGCTTGTGCCAGAACTTGTTTCTATCAACATCCAAATGAAGATTCATCTAAGGGTACTCGATAATGCCACAATCCTTTTTCTCACACAGGTACAGGTAAAAGATAAAAAGACCATTTCTATTTATTTTAGTTTTGTGAGATATGTTACAGAGAAGCTACACAATCTGTACCACACGGAGAATGCAGTCGTTATCCTCAATCCTCAAGGTAGTCTGATGAATAATCACATGCTATCCTGTTAAAGATTATTTGTTTTCTTTTCTTTTGTCAGGCTGTTTCTTAAGCGTATTGCCTCTGCCAAGGTGGTTATGTTTTTAGCAGCGTTGGTTTGTTAGTTTGTTCGTTGGTTAACAGGATAACTGAAAAACGTTATGAAAAGATTTTTTTTTTCATTTCCATCGATATTATAATAGTGTGTTTTAGCTTAACTTAGATGCCTTTAACTTTTGGTGGTGATCCGGATCCAGGATTTTTTAAATGATTGTATCAGTTAACTCTATGTACTGGGGTTATTGTTATTATTATTACCTTTATTGTCTCCGCCAAGGAGGTTATGTTTACGGACGTCACCAGTGTACTTGAAAAAGAGGTGATTTAAATGTAATTCTATAAGTGTGGATATTTTCATTGCATGTGACCCTATTGCCTTGGCAGAGGTAAGCGTTCTCTGAGTGCGTTTAGTGTATTATAGAATAGTAAACCAGTTTAGGTTATTTTTTTTCTTTCTTCAACATCAAATATCAAATTACCCTCATTATTATTATTATTATTATTAATATTTATTATTAATTTTTTGCTTTCGAAAAGGACATGAAATGTGTTATGTATGGAATATAGGTGGATGTAATGACTAATACTAATATTTCATAGGGACCTTTGGTAGGGCGTCTCCTACTGAAATTACTATTGGATTTTATGACCTAATTTCAATCTACTCTCTTTTTCCTTTTCCTTACATCAGTTTTTTTCTGACAAGCATCTCATATGACTTATATGCCTAGTTGCAGGATGTCATTCTGTGCAGATCCTTATCACACGCACGCACACCCACCCGCACACGCACGCACGCACGCACACACAGATAGATCGAAAGCCAGAGGGAGAAAAGAAGAGAGAACGGGAACGAGAACGGAAATCGGCTCCACCTTCCTGACCTAACTTTCCCCTGCAGAAAGATGCCTGCGTCGGCCTCCCTCACGGCCCTGTTCCTGCTGACCCTGACCCCGCGCCACGCCCACGCCCAGTGCCTCTCCGCCCACGATGACCTGACCAGCATCCAGACCTACCATGACATCTCGGGCATGGTCAGCTTCGCCTTCGACCTCTTCAGGGAGCTCCTGGACCGGGCGCCGACGGAGGGGAATCTCTTCTTCTCGCCCTACAGCGTGTGGAATGGGCTGGTGCTGGCCTACCTGGGCGCCGAGGGCAAGACGAGGCAGGAGATGGAGGAGGTCATGGGCGTGAGGGAGAAGGTGTCGACTCTCAAGACCTGGTGGCTTTTGGAGAGGATGTGAGTATGGGCGCGTGGGGGGAACGTCGTGTCTGGCTTGGTAGGATTTTTCCGTTTTATGGCATCGATGTTAGCTTGCGAATATCTAGTTCAATTGGACGGGATGGAGAAAATCATAATAAATCATACAGGAAATCATACATGCTCGATAAAGTAGAAATTTTATGAAATATTAGGAAATGGAATATCTGTTTGTTGTGAAGGAAAACATATCTGGTCCGCAGGGATTTTAACTTCTATTTTTTCGCATTATGATATTGATGTAATTTGATTATCGGTGGATGTTAAAAAATGGTCGGGATAAAGTATAAACAGTAAGAAATATTAGGAATTAGAACATCTAGACGACTTTGTTGTGGAGGGAAACGTCATGTCTGATCTGCCAGGATTTTTTGCGTTGTGGTATCGATATTATATTGTGATTATAGATGATTGGCGGAAAATGGGAAGGCTGGAGGTCATGCACAACACCATGAGCATTTGTTAAAGTACAAAGCGTAAGAAATAGTAAGTAGAAAACCTGGTTCGAACGGGTCCGTTTCTCAAAATCTATTTCTTTTTATTCCTTTTTGCTGACAAAGGATTTTATCTTCCTTTACTTAACAGCCTTAGATGACTGTCAAAATGTGTTATTTTTTCATCTTCAAAAAATTATGTGCTTTTGGTTCGCATTTCGCTTCGTAATTCCATAAAATGAGATAAAAAAAAGGACAAAAAGAAAACAGAACAGCTTATTGCATCGCATAAAATCATATAAGAGAACAAAAGTAACTGCTTGAATTAAAGGATAAAAGATAACCTTTCCATCAGATATATTGTCAAAAAGATTTTTTTTTTTTTTCAAAGATTTTTTCTTCTGCATTTAATGTTTTTGGTTCTATCATTATTACCTCACCGAGAGCTTTTTTTCCCCTCACTAGGTACAGCACAAGACACACACACAAAAGGCTTTCAAATCATTAAAGAAACTAAGTAGGCGCTCCTTCCCCCCAGGTACAAATCACGGCAAGTCAAGAACAGCTTCAACACGTTCGTCTTGGCCAACCGCGTGTTCGTCGACGCGAGGGTGCCTCTCAGCGCCTGCGCCGCCGACATACTGAACGAGCAGATTCAAGTCGTCAACTTCTTAAAGGTGAGGATTATTACTGTTTAGTTATTGACATTATTACTACTATGAGTAGTAGTAGTAGTATCAGTTATAGTAGTATTAGTATCAGCAGTAATATTTGTAGTAGTAACAGTAGTAGTAGTGCTAGCATTATCATAATTGTTATTATTATCATCACTGTGTTCATTATAGTTATTATCGTTGTTGATATAATAGCTATTTTAATGTTTCAACTTTATTTCCTAGGATGACTGACATTGGATATCATGGTAGGGTAGATATGCTCATTCATTCACTTAGCACATTCCTGACAGTTCATTTCTTCACTCAAACAAGTTTCCTGTTCTAGAAAATATATTCATTCTACCTTTACCTATTCAATTCTACCTATTTATTTTTCCTCTACGATTTTTTTTACCTCTAATAAGTTCATATTCTATTTTACCTTTTACCTATTTTACTTTAGATAGGTAGAACAATATAAGTAAAGGTAGAATAGATAGGTAAAGTAAAATAGGTAAAAGGTAAAATAGAATTTGAACTTATTTCTTAAATTCACGTCCTTTCCTATGAATTCTACCTTTCTTCTTCGAAACAGTCTTTATACTTTGTATACCTCATCCACTTTAGCCCCCCCCCCCCTCGCCTTCCCCACAGTACCGCGACGCCACATCTCTGATCAACAAATACACGTTCGAGAACACCCATGGCCTCATCTCCAACGTCGTGAACGAACGCGAAATATACCAAGCGATCATGGTCATGGTGAACGTGGCCGCTTTCAAGGGGCTTTGGCGACACCAGTTCCGTGTGAATGACACTTACTATGGGAATTTCTACGTCACGGCAGAAAAATACGTGCAGGTTCCGATGATGAAACAGGAGGGCCAGTTCAGGAATGGTGGGTATTATAATGATTATAGTGTTTGTACACGAGATCGATAGGGTTAATGACTATTATAACGTTTTTACATGTTTCATATGGATATCGTTATTATGGTATTGATATTTCAGTAGTTTATATATTTTGA
>NW_020870975.1:168566-176066 GCF_003789085.1 Penaeus vannamei
GCACTGAGAGACAAATAAGCATGATGTAACTAAAATTAATATAAATTGCTATACATTCAACTGCATTGCGATACACAGTCAAAACCTAATTTGCTTAACCCTGCATTGCACTGAGAGAAGGACAAGTACTATATACTTAGTCAATCTTATCTGATATTTTACTAGCCATTTTGTATAGTGCAGTAATTGAAGAAAGCTGAAACAGTGCAACGAAAAAAGAAAAGAAGAAATAGCTACATTCTGGAAAAATCTAGATCAGCATTTGTACCTTCATCGTTGGTGAACTTGCAACGTAATGGTTTCACTTGCATTTCCGTCGAAAGAGATCATAGGTATTCATGACAATAGGAACCGATATACACTGATGCTCTTCAATGGAGGTGTCATGGTCGCTGTGACTTGGCGAAGTGTTTAAGGCAAGATCTCACACACACGAACTTACACACACACACACACTTACACTCTCACACCAAACAAACACACTCACACACACGAACTTACACACACACACACACTTACACTCTCACACCAAACAAACACACTCTCACACACACGCACATAAAACACATATTCTTATAATTTCAATCAAAATCTGTTTAGCACTGATAAGAAAATTCAAGAGCAAATGCCTTTTGAATTCAACGCAGGATCTCCATCTCATGTCCTGATCCTGACTGAATGTTTCCTTTTGTTATTTTGCAATTCTTACCGGCACAGACGAAGCGAAACCTCTTGTTTTTGTTTTTATCTTATTTTAACATCTGCATAGATCAATATTTCGCAAATGCCTTTTTATGCGAGTAACTTTTGTTCATAGATTTATCTACATATCTATTTATTCATTTGTGAAAAGTAAGGTCTTGGAAAGCTTGTGAATAAAGAGAGATGGAAAAAAACTTTCTTTTTATATAACGATGATATGGCTATTAATTAAGGAAACTAAAAGCAGTCATAGAGCGCCTAACTCCGCCAAGGGAACAGGGTCATTGATGCAATAAAAAATTTCACACTTGAAGAATTACATTGAAATCACCTCTTCTTCAGATACGCTGGTGACTTCCGCGTTTCCTTATCTCGCACTGCTAATGAATCCTTTAAAAAAATCCTAGGTCCGGATCACCACTTAAAAATCTGTTATAAGCTTTTTGAGTTACCCTGCTAACCAACTAACCAACAAACTAACCAAAAATAGAACCTCTTTGGTAATTCGTGCAAAGTCACCTTTCGCTTCATTCCATAGACTTGTTTTTGACTAGTCCCGCCATGAGTGAGTAAAATCAAAATAACAAAAATATTCTGTTACTCACCATTATCCATCTAGTTCCTCTGTGTTCGTAGGCCTACTCTAAACCTTTCGAAAATACCTCGAAAGATCAATGAAACGTTTCCTTAAAAGGCACCACGACCTGCCGCTGTCGAGACTTGGAATGGCAAACTCACTCACTCACACACACGCACACACAAACATATATAATAATAATAATGATTACGATAATGATAACAAAACGATTTTTGTACTGCCACCGCCTTTTTTTTCTTTCTTAAATCCCAAATGCATCCAACAACCGTTACACATACAGCTCCAACCACCCAACCCCAACACAAAAAACAAAACAAAACAAAAAAACCCCGGATATAAGACCGATTCTCCTTACCCTCAAAGGCAGAGAAGTCGATCGGCGTTCTCAGTCGAATGATGGCGATGTCATTGGCGAATGTGTTGCTGTCGTAACTCGGGTGCTGAATGATGTCCTCGGGAACGAAGTCCTGGGAGGGGGGGATGCACCTCGGCCTCGGGCTTTCGTTGCAGTTGGTGTCTGAGAGCAAATCCTTTTCGCCGACGCGGATCACTTCCCTGGGGGGGGGGGTGTAGGTTGTGGTAAGAGGGTTATTATCATCATTATTTTTTATTAGTGTAGTTATTTTATTTTATTTTATTTTATTTTATTAGTGTAATTGTTTTTTATTATTATTTTATTAGTGTAGGTTTTGGTAAGAGGGCTATTATTATCATTATTGTTAGTAAAGTAAGCTATGTAAAGATCCACACTGAAAAAAAATCGAGATTGATACCACCAAAGACGTCAGTGCAGGTCAAGATACAGCTAAGAAAGAATGAAAGATTAGAAATTCAGCTATTTACGTAAGAAAATATGTTAAACAGGGTTGAATAGCTTTTAGGTCGAAAATGGGATTTAGAAAAAATACTCTCTCTCTCTCTCTCACACACACACACACACACACACACACACACACACACACACACACACACACACACACACACACATTTAGGACCTAATGATTATAAGGCAAACATGCATAATATCCTAATAATCAATCCTACATAACATACTGATGTATAGCAAATGCATCACAACAGAAGCTGACAAATCGCTAAATTCCGCGAGCTGCCATAACCAGAGAACACGCGCTCACAGCTGGAACTGCTTGGGCTGGAGCAAGGCCGGGTTGACGCAGTGGGCCGCCGTGACCACGTGGCTCTCGCCGATGAGCGACCCCGCGCACAGGAACTGGACGGCGTCGCTCGAGGAATCTGGGATGATGGAGAGTGGATAATGGATAGAGGGATAAATGGATAAATGAATGAATTAATTGATAAATTAATGGGCAAATGGATAGATGACTGAATACAGGGATAAATAAATGAATAAATGGATAAACGATTTAATAAGTGGATGAGTAAATGAGGAGGTGGATAAATGAATAAATAAATAGGTAAACTAGCGAATAGATGAATAAATAAATGAATAAATGGTGAAATAAATGAATAAATGGTGAAATAAATGAATAAATGAAATAAAATAAATGAATAAATGAATAAATGGTGAAATAAATGAATAGATGAATGAATGAATAAATGGATTTCAATGAATAAACGGATAAATGAAGGGGTAAATGGATAATGAAGGAATAAATTGATAAATGAATTAATATGGATGAAAATGAATTAATGCATAAATGAGTAACTAAAATGATAAACGAAAGAATAAATGGTGAAATAAATCAATAAAAGATTTCAGAAACGAATGGGGCAATGTCTTATTTTCTTCAATTCCCTCTTCGTGAAAGTATAAACTATCTATCAATATTATTTTGGCGCAATTCTACGTAAATGTATGATAATGGTGATTTTTCTGCACAGTATCTTGACTCAAGACACCACCGAAGTAGATCATAAAAGATATCCGAACAATACCACAACAATTTTCTAGACAATACCACAACAATTTTCTAGACAATACCACAACAATTTTCTAGACAATACCACAACAATTTTCTAGACAATTTTTCTAGACTTTTCTAGACAATACCACAACAATTTTAGACAGACAATACTTTTCTAGACAATACCACAACAATTTTCTAGACAATACCACACAATTTTCTAGACAATACCACAACAATTTTCTAGGACAATACCACAAACAATTTTTCTAGACAATACCACAACAATTTTCTAGACAATACCACAACAATTTTCTAGACAATACCACAACAATTTTCTAGACAATACCACAACAATTTTCTAGACAATACCACAACAATTTTCTAGACAATTTTTCTAGACCAAACAATTTTCTAGACAATACCACAATTTTCTAGACAATACCACAACTAGACAATACCACAACAATTTTCTAGACAATACCACAACAATTTTCTAGACACAACAATTTTCTAGACAATACACAACAATTTTCTAGACAATACCACAACAATTTTCTAGACAATACCACAACAATTTTCTAGACAATACCACAACAATTTTCTAGACAATACCACAACAATTTTCTAGACAATACCACAACAATTTTCTAGACAATACACAACAATTTTCTAGACAATACCACAACAATTTTCTAGACAATACCACAACAATTTTCTAGACAATTTTCTAGACAATACACAACAATTTTCAATACCACAAACAATTTTCTAGACAATACCACAATTTTCTAGACAATACCACACAATTTTCTAGATAGACAATACCACAAACATATTTTCTAGACAATACCACAACAATTTTCTAGACAATACTTTAGACAATACCACAACAATTTTCTAGACAATACCACAACAATTTTCTAGACAATACCACCACAATTTTCTAGATAATACCACAACAATTTTCTAGACAATACCACAATTTTCTAGACAATACCACAAATATTTTCTAGACAATACCACAACAATTTTCTAGACAATACCACAACAATTTTTCTAGACACAACAATTTTCTAGACAATACCACAACAATTTTCTAGACAATACCACTACAGTTTTCTAGATAATACCATAACAATTTTCTAGACAATACAACAATTTTCTAGATAATACCATTTTCTAGACTACAACAATTTTCTAGATAATACCACCACAATTTTCTAGACAATACCACAACAATTTTCTAAACATACCACACAATTTTCTAGATAATACTACACTAGATAATACCACCACAATTTTCTAGACAATACCACAACAATTTTCTTGATAATACCACAACAATTTTCTAGACAATACCACATTTTTTCTAGACAATACCACAATAGACAAAATTTTCTAGACAATGCCAATTTTTCTACACAATACCACAATAATTTTCTAGACAATACCACCACAGTTTTCTAGACAATATCACAACAATTTTCTAAGCAATACCACAACTATTTTCTAGACAATTTCACCACAATTTTCTAGACAATTCCACAACAATTTTCTAGAAAATACCACTATTTTCTAGACAATACCACCACAATTTTCTAGACAATACCACAACAATTTTCTAGACAATAACCACAATTTTCTAGACAATACCACAACAATTTTCGAGACAATACCACAATAATTTTCTAGACAAAACCACAACAATTTTCTAGACAATACCACAATTTTCTAGACAATACCACAATTTTCTAGACAATACCGCCACAATTTTCTAGACGATACCACAACAATTTTCTAGACAATACCACAATTTTCTAGACAATACCACAACAATTTTCTAGACAATACCCAAAACAATTTTCTAGACAATACCACAACAATTTTCTAGACAATACCACAACAATTTTCTAAACAATACCACAACAATTTTCTAGACAATACCACAACAATTTTCTAGACAATACCACAACAATTTTCTAGACAATACCACAACAATTTTCTAAACAATACCACAACAATTTTCTAGACAATACCACAATTTTCTAGACAATACCACTAGACAATTACCTTTTTCTAGACAATACATTTTCTAGACAATACCAACAATTTTCTAGACAATACCACAACAATTTTCTAGACAATACCGCCACAATTTTCTAGACAATACCACAACAATTTTCTAGACAATACCACAACAATTTTCGAGACAATACCACAATTTTCTAGACAATACCTTTTCTAAACAATACCACAACAATTTTCTAGTCAATTACAACACGCAATACCACAAATTTTCTAGAGCTACACAATTTTTTCTAGACAATACCAACAATTTCCTAGACAAACAAATTTTCTAGACAATACCACAACAATTTTCTAGACAATACCACCACAATTTTCTAGACAATACCACAACAATTTTCTAGACAATACCACAACAATTTTTGAGACAATACCGCAACAATTTCCTAGACAATACCACAACAATTTTCTAGACAATACCACAACAATTCCCTCGACAATACCACAACAATTCCCTAGACAATACCACAACTAAGGTCCCCCGGGCGACATCTCACCCAACCCACCACCTCCTCAAGGCCTACCTTTGTACCCCAGCAGCGCCATCCAGACCTCGTCCTCGAAGGCAGCCGGGTCTCCGCCGCCCACGATGGCCAGCGGGAATGTTGCTCCACACGTCGCTTGGCGGGCGACAGGGGCGGGGTCAGGCGAGGTCAGGGGCTGGGTCTGAGGGGCAGGTCGCGGCCGGGTCGATCCAGCGTCATCACAGCATACCTGCGGGGAAGAATGACAGCTATCTGTGTGTTTATCTCTGTCTATCTGTTTGTCTGTATGTCTGCCTGTCTATCTATCTCTATTTGCATGTCTATCTGTGATATCTGTATGCCTATTCATTTATCTATCTATTTCTGTACATATGTATATACATTTCCTCTCCTTTTTCATGAAGGTGAGTTCGACAGGGTAAGCTTCTATGGCATAGACATTTTTACGACACTATTGGCAGAAATGCCTGATCATTTACATACTGCAATATTAGTTACGTATTGTACATAAATGTGAAAAGAGAATCTCATTTACCTTAATTCCCTTTATAAGCTACAAATTCACATGCGCGCGCGCACGCACACACACACACACACATACACACACACACACACACACACACAACACTACTCCTCACAAAAAGAAAAAAATCGTTCCAACAGGGCCCCCGTCAGACTCACCAAGGGCTCTAACCCCGAACTCCCGACGGTGCAAGTGGCCTCCTGCAGAGCCTTAATGTCACTGGCACTCGGGTCCGTCAGCAGCTGTGCCAAAGAGGGACAGTCCTGCAGCTTGATGCACTCGTGGGGACAGGCTGCTCCTTGAGGGTGAAGTTTAGAAGGATGTATATACATTCTAGTTGAATGGTTGAATGTCAGCTTTGAATGATTCAAATTCGAGAACATTGTTATAAAAATCGACAAGAATACGTATGCAGTGTTTTAAGATTTGCTTAAAACAACAGCAACAAACAAAATCTGATGAGAATTTAAGAGAGCGAAGGATATAATTCCAGTTTCAGCTTTAGATTATTAGAATAAAAAAAACTCATCTTACTTGAAATGTGTAAGTGTTAAATATCTGATGACACGAAAAAAATATAATAATAATACTGGCTGTAAAAACAATCATGAAAACTTTTACTTTTACTTGTACCAACTCCTGAATAAAGTCAGAATCACATGAAGATATTTATATTTCAATCAAATAACAAATTATCACGAAAGAACAGGTAAGTGAGAGAAAGAGAGAGAGAGAGAGAGAGAGAGAGAGAGAGAGAGAGAGAGAGAGAGAGAGAGAGAGAGAGAGAGAGAGAGAGAGAGAGAGAGAGAGAGAGAGAGAGAGAGAGAGAGAGAGAGAGAGAGAGAGAGAGAGAGAGAAACGAGACGAACGAAACGAACTGTGAAAAAAAATAAACCAAAAAAATCAAACTGAATAAAACACAGCACCAACCTCTCGAAGAAAACGTACGAAACGAAACGAGATTCAGTAAAACGAATAAGAAAGAGAGTAAAATCGAGTAACTTACCTTGGCCGTGGGAGACCTGCGCCAGAGACACCAAGGCTAACACCAGCAAGAAGCCGGCGGACGTCTGGCGAGAGAAGAGACTTTCATTTCTGAAGTTCCTTGTGGGTTTAGAGTGGATGGTAAAGGAGGGAATGGGATAAATGGAGGGAGAGAGGGAGGGAGGGAGGGAGGGAGGGAGGGAGGGAGGGAGGGAGGGAGGGAGGGAGGGAGAG
>NW_020870976.1:17263-27263 GCF_003789085.1 Penaeus vannamei
TCCTTTCTCTCCTACGTTTCATCAGTTAATATATCCATACATACATAAACAAAACATATACGTATATAGAAAAGGTATGAATGAGAATGAATATCTTCACAATACAAGAGATGTATTTTACCGGTTTCGATTATATTTTCGTCAGAAATAGATGTATTTCTGGCGAAGATATATTCGAAACCGGTAAAATACATCTCTTGTATTGTGAAGATATTAATTCTCATTCATACCTTTCTACATTTGTGAACATGAATACGGTTCATATACATATACCTTAAATAGAAAAGTGTACACCATAAAATCTAATAATGTATTTTCTAACTGTATAACTCTTATTTGCATATTTTATTGCATTTTCTTGCTGTCATTTCCTTTAAACACTCGCAAACCAATATGAATAACTTAGATAATACAGATCATGATAATTAGAATAATAAAGGTGATGATAAAAGGAGTAATAATGATAATGGTGATACTGATGATGAACATGATAATAGTAACATAATCATAATGACGGTGATAATACAACAAGTATGGAAATAATTACGATAATGAAGATATAGATAATAAATAATGTCCAGAGATAATAATTCTGAGTGATAATAAGAAATAAGAATAATAACAAAAATTATAATCAGAATATCGACAGAAAAACTAAATATTATGCAAGATTCAACAGATTCACTTGGATATAAATTAATGTCCTTTTGAAACCTCCGTGTGCTTTATGACTGGTGTGCAGAATCTGTCTCGCCCAGCCCCCCCCCCCCACGTAAAAACTGGTTATTCATAAAGTACCTGAGAAGTACCTAAATAACCGTACTTAAGACTCTACTATTCTTCGTACTATTGTGAAAGGCCGATGAGAACTTTCGCTGTCACTAATCTTATGAGAGAAAGAAAAGAAAAGAAAGAAAGAAAAAAAGAAATAATCAACACAAACTTCCTATTTCATGAATTAATGCCTCGAAGAAAATGGAGAGAACGTTTTCATCTTTTAGGGAAAACTACGTTATATCGACAAAGCACATGTTTCTCGAGACATAGATCATGATATCTTAAAGAAAACATGCATACATACATAAATAAATGCATAAATGCATACATGCAAGCAAACACACACACACACACACACACACACACACACACACACACACACACACACACACGCACACGCACACACACACACACACAGCACACACACACATAAACACACACACACACACAGCACATAAACACACACACACACACACACATACACATACACCACACACACACACACACACACACACACATACACACACACACACGCACATAAACACACACACACACACACACACACACACATACACATACACAAACACACACACATACACACACACACACACACACACACATACACACACACACACACACATACACACACACACACACACACACATACACACACACACAACATACACACACACACACACACACACACACACACACACACACACACAACACACACACACACACACACACACACACACATAGTACACACACACACACACACACACACACATATATATATGTGTGTGTGTCTACCCGCAGTTATCTACTGACGTTGACAGCCCGGCGTCAGAACAGAAAGGGAAACACTCTCCCTATTTAATTATTAACACATGCCCTAAGTCGTATAGATCATTCATTGTCCTGGATTAGTCCTAATTACCTTAGGAGAGCAAGAATATTCACCTGTCGAGGCTGACAGATTAGCGGCAGGAAAGAAAAGAGCGGTTTTTATTTTCGCGTAAGTGTTGCTGTTTCTCTCTCTCTTTTTTAGAGCGGTTTTTATTTTCGCGTATCCGTTGCCGGTTCGCTTTTTTTATATTTGAAATTGTTATGTAAAGTGGATACAATTTTTCCCAGAGGGTAATTACATTTGTAACATGAAGATAAATGAGTTTTAAGGGATATAGAATTTGAATTAGGGAGGTTCATAGAAGTCATAAAACGAAAATGTCTGTTGTCTTATTCGCACAACAGCGGCTCTCTAATTCGCACTCCCCGAGAACACACCGAATTGTTTACATATTTTCTTGTACATTTCTTATACTGGTTATATCAGTCTGGTAATGAGAATAATGATGATGGTGATGATGATGATGGTGGTGATGAAGATGATGATAATGATGATGGTGATGATGATGATGATGAGATGATGATATGATGGTGATGAAGATGATAATGATGATGATGATGATGATGAATGATAATGATGATTGGTGATAATGATAATGATCATGATTGTGATCAAGATAATGATAATGGTAATAACAATTACTACCATTGCAATGTCAATACAAAAATAACAACAATGATGAAATAGCAATGACAGGAACTATGATAATAACAACGATCACAATGTTAAAAGTCATAACAATAATGAATACCCTTTTTCAGCAAATAGTGTTCTCACCTCAGACCTTTCACTAATTGCAAAACGAAAGAAAGAAAGAAATATCAAATATCTCACTTTTAATTTTCCCGGATGAAATATCATATCTCACTTTACTTTCGAAATTTCAAAAAGCAGAAGAAAAATAGTTTATTTGCATTGTAAGATAAATTATCATCATCATCATCATCATTATCACAATCTTTATCATTACCATTATGTATATTGTGACTATTAATTTCATCATTTATATTATTATCAGGATTACTATTATTATCATTTTTATCACCATCATCATTGTTGTTATTATTATCACCATTCTTCTTATCATTACAATTATGATTATCATTATTATTTCTCTTATTCTTATTATCACTATTACTCTCATCATTATCAACGTCATTATCACTACAATAATTATCGTTGTCATATTTGAAACAAAAATATCTGTACAAAAATACAAGAAATATTGAATAATCAAACAAAGAAGGTAAAACCAAAAGGTATTTTTAGTGCTTCTGCCTTCATTTAATCTTTATTCTTATTTTTCATCTTTTTGTTAAATATTTTTTGAATGAAAACTCTTGTTTGAAAGAACAAATGAATCACTCAAATCAAGTATTTTTATTGAGACTGACGTGTTTTATTGTTTGTATTTGCAGAGTATGTTTTCATTATTTTCAAAGGGATATCATTGTCTAATTAAAGTGCAGAGTTCGTGACACATTATATGACAGTGTCCAATTCATAACACGTTATATGACAGCGCTAGGGAGCGAAAGGGAATCCGAACCCATAACCTCGAAGATCCGAACCTCCTGTCAAACCGCTTCCCGAATTCCTCTTTTGTTTTTTTTTTTGGGGCGGGACCCCGGTTTCTGGCATCTATAGCGCTCCTCCCCCTTCCCCGTTTCTGGCATCTATAGCGCCCTCTCTTCGCAATCCACGCACGGCCATGCATACTCGACGCTTCCTCCGAGGAGACACAGTACGACCTTCTCCTTCTTCGGGAAATGGGACGCCTGCCGGAAGTGCGCGCGGGTGTCCTCGTGACAAGGGGAGGAAATGGACACCGAAGGGAAGGAAAGGGAGGGAGAGAGAGAGGTATGAGGTCAGGGTGGAATGAGGAGGGACGAGGGTGGGGTTCGACGTTAAGGGGGTGGGGAGGAAAAGAGGGTAGGGGGAGGGGGGGAGGAAGGAGGAGGAGAAGGAAAGAAGAAGAAAGAGAAGGAGAGAGAGGAGGAAGAGAAGGAAAGAAGGAGAAGGAGAGAAGAGGAGAAGGAGAAGAAGGAGGAGGGAGGAGAGAGGGGAAGGGGGAGAGAAGAAAGAGAGGGAGGGAGGGGAAATGAGAAAGAAGAAGAAGAAGCGAAGACAGAGAAAGAGAAGGAAGATGAAAGGAAGAAGGGAAAAAAAAAAAAAAAAATAGGAGGCGAGAACTGCGAGATAGGGGGTCTATGGCTTGAACTGAAGACCGGGAAGGGGAGCGCAGAGACAAGGGATTCCAACACGAAGGAATGCGAGGGTATTGGGAAGCTTCGCGAGGCAGGGAAGGTGACCTTGTTTCCCGAATTACAGAAGAGAGGAAAAAAATAAGTTAAAATCGAAAAGATATTTCACATTTTCATCCGCAATTTCGAACGTAAACGATAGATCAACACGACATCAAAGATTCCCCAACGAGACGGAACATGTTCTTTACATGAATGATGTGACGTCACAATGGGTAACAGAGTTTCCATATATTAGCTAAAAAAGACAGATTTTTAGAATTCCTTGTTGAGATATCAAGGTAATTTCGCTTACTCGAAGAAGAGAAGAGAGAGAGAAGGGGAAAACGAGAGAGAGAGGAGACGAACGAGAAGGAAGTATGAATGACAAGAGAAGTAGAACACATCACCACAAGACGAGATGAGACGGAGGGGACGAAGAAGAAGAAGAGAACCGGAAGAAAGAAGACCGATGAGAGAGAGAGCCAGTCGCTCTTCATTCCGGGACGAGAGAACCGATCCAGAATGAAGCAGAGAAGGAGAATTTCGCGATCAGGAGTCCGAGGAGCTCGAAGAAGGATCGAGAGACAGACGACACCAGCGAAGCCAGAACGAAAAAGCCGAGAGACCGATGAACCGGTATCGCAACATATACCCTTACCTTCACTAGACGACAAATACCGACCAGCACCCATCGACGAACATCACATATCACAGATCTCAAGAACACGACGCCCACACACCGGAAGCCGAAAGACTGCCAGGAGACGACCGACACCTAGCTATATCTATCTCTGCCGGCATCCTCCTGACAGCAACACATACACGTTCGACGAGACAGCACGATCATAAATACTCATAGGAGAGAGTAGATTTACGTACGGGTGAACGCACGACGATACCCGAGCGAAAGACGATATGTAAGGCAGCGAGGAGACGTCCGCACACCGCCGTACTGTCACTATAAGTACATCCTCGCAATCATCCAGATCTACGAGAGGGAAGACATGCAGACCGATCAGCCTAAGTAGCGACGATCGGAGAAGAGGAGGAGAGAGAAAACAAAGAGCGATGCAGAGAAAGAGAGACGAGAGACGAGATGAGAGAAGTGGATAGGGACGAGGAGAGACTGAGAGAGACAAAGAGGAGGCCGCGGGCGCGACGAAAAACAAAGATAAATACGAGGAGGCCGCTAGGAAGGAAGTAGCCGCACGGGGTGGCGAGGAGACACGGCCGCGGGGGCTGGGCCGAGCGGCACGGTGGGGGGAACACCAAACCACAACAACAAAGGACGAGAGAGATCGACAGCCCACCCGTAGAAAGAGACGAGACGAGACCGAGCAGAAAGACGGCGAGACGAGGAGATAGAGAAGAGAACGCGATCGAGAGAGAAGAGAGAAGGCTGGGAGCAGAGGAGGAAGAGAAGAGAGAAGAGAGAGAGAAGATGTAGGGAGATGAAGAGAGAGGCAACCAAAGTCAGCAACGAGACCTGGAGAGAGAGAGATGAGAGAGAAGACGAGAGAGAGAGAGAGAGAGAGAGAATAGATTAGAGAGAGAAGAGAGAGAAGAAGAGAGAGAGAGAGAGAGAGAGAGTAGAGAGAGAGAGGAAGAGAGAGAGAAGAGAGAGAGAGAGAGAGAGGAGAGGAGAGAGAGGAGAGAGAGACGAGAGAGAGAGAGAGAGAGAGAAGAGAGGAGAGAGAGAGAGAGAGAGAGAAGAGGAGAGAGAAGAGAGAGAGAGAGAGAGAGAGAGAGAGAGAAGAGAGGAGAGAGAGAGAGAGAGAGAGAGAGAGAGAGAGAGAGAGAGAAAGAGAGAGAGAGATAGAGAAGATGGATAGATAGATAGATAGAGAAGAAGCCAGACAGACAGAGCGAATGGTCGAGAGACAGACAGATATACAGAAAAATAGCGCGAACGCAATTCCTAGTTCAAAAACAAATCACAAGGAGGAATGCCACGTCAAAACAAACTCTTGCAACAGCACAAACGGAGGAGTCTGCAAGATCAAGGTCAACTGGCTAACCCTTCAGTTGCTGTGCACGAGAAAACATAGACGCTCTAATTGAAGCAAAAGCCACCGGTCATTGGTAAGTGGAAAATATTACGTTAATAAGCCTTTAACATCTAAAGCCTTCTTGATATATATATTTTCTTGGAGTTCTCATGAGCAATAGAAAGTGAATCATTGCCGATTGTAGATGAGATTAGAAATAAAACATAATCGAATTTAGATTTCACAGTTGTTTGTTATTGTCTGTTGCATCCTTTCGTCCTGCAATCTTTAATTATTGTTATCAATATTATCATGATTATGATAATGGGAAGAATAATGATTCTAATTATGATGATAATAATGATAGTAATAATAATAATAATGATAATGATAATATTAAAATAATAATAATGATAATGATATAATAAAAATAATAATAATGATTAATAATAATAATATAATAATAATAATATGATAATAATAATATAATATAATAATAATGATAATGATAAAAAACAATAACAACAATATCAATAATAACAGTAACTACTATATCAACCATCAACACATTAAATATCACGGATAAAACACAACACCAGCAATAAAACAACATAGCAACAACCACAACAAATGATCACCAACCACAATACACAAGCACCAATCAGTGAGAACGAGAAACGAGAATCATTTTAACCCTTTCCTTCCGTTGCGTTGCAGAGGCCGTAGCGGGTTTAAGTTCTACGCCATTCCTGCCGTTGCAAAACCGATCTCATCCGACGAGAATCTATCTCTCTAGTTCGGGAGAGGCGGAAGGCAAAGTGCAAATGCAATCCTGGGCCATTATCCGACAAACGAGAGGCATCTTTTTGCCTTGCATTATGCCAGGCAATTCGACCTTAATGTCACCCCCATCACACGGTTTACTCGCCGTGGGCTCCTCGCGCTGGGGTTTCTGCTTCTCCCTGTGTTTTTGTTTTGTTTTGTTTGTATTTTGTTTTGTTTTGTTTGTATTTTGTTTTGTTCTGTTTTGTTTGTCTTTTGTTTATTTATTTATTTATTTTCCTGGTTCTGGCTTTATTTGCCTGTCTGATTGCTTGTTTGTCTGTTTGTTTGGCCTCTGTTGGGCTCTTTTGTTCCGAATCTTCTATTTTCATTTTCTCTCTACTGTTTTCTGTTTCTCTGTATTGATTAAAAAGAAAAAAAAGAAAAAAAATCTGATATGAAAATGCAATATATCATAGCAGTAGCAAAATGCACACACAAGCACACAAAAGTACCTTTGTAATCATGTACATGCACGTATCACAAATTACAGCGTTCCATTCCCCCTTCGCCTCATCAGTCACTTCCCGCGTCACTCTAAACGCGGGCGAGAAAAATTGCCGAATGGGAAAAATTGGCGAGAGCTGCAGTTGAGACTCGCATACATCACCCGCACGGACGTTTTATCTCCGCCTCACATCAGCTGTAAATCTCCCAACCGTCACACACTCTTTTCATCACCTTTTACTCTCTCTTTCCACTCCCTGGCTAGACCCGCTACATTCTCTCATTAATTGAGGATAGTTCCGACGGCAGAATTAAATCTACGAGGGAATGGAGCGCCGAAGGTTGCCCGGTCTCGATAATGCGAGCCTGATTTAACGGGCGAGTCTCGGCGCAGGGAAGAGAGAAGCCTGGAAGCGCCGCCGAGAGGGTCGGTCGTGTTTCAAAATGCGGGGGAATTGTGGTCCGAAATTACGTTCAGCGGAGAGAAAAATAGGAGTTGTTTGAGACTTTCTGCGGTGACGTGAAAAATGCTTCTCAGGCCGAGCACGTCATTTTGTAATGGAGTTGTCAACCCGAGTACTCGCCGGAACTTATGAGAAGTTCGGCAGTGTACTTGATTGCGAATCGCTCTATTTCTTTCTGTATTCCGCTGGCAGAAAGTAAGAAAAAGTAGTGTTATATAACTGGTGTTTTGGGTATGTATGTATATATTGTATGTATGTTTGTATATATGTATGTATGTATATATGTATGTATGTATGTATGTATGTATGTATGTATGTATGTATGTATATGATTGAATGTGTATATATATTTGAGTGTGTAAATGAGGTGTAAATTAAATAAACAGTATCCATTTCTCATAGGTATATTTCAATGTATATCTATATATCTTTAAGAGTAAGATGCCACACCTCTTACTAAAGGAGCAAACGACACTCCACACACACACACACACACACACGCTTATAAACATATACGTATATCTGCATATATACATATTTCTATTTAGATATATATCTACCTACCTATCTACCTCTCTACGTGTGTTTGTGGATTACAGAGGCTATTCTTCTTAGACCATACTTCACTGCAGATGGTTCTCCAGCGGCAAAACACGAGGGGAAATCCAGGCGTAAAACCTGATCAGCAGTGAGGTCGAAAACATATACGGAGAAATGTAAATATTCTATATTTTCTTTTCTCGAAAGATAGGTATTTAAGCTCCTCAGTTCTGTAAACTGAAATCGTCCTTTTGAATTAATTTCTTATTGACTTATTTTTTATTCTACATACTGTATGTAAATTACGATCTGTTATTTTGGACACACACACACACACACACACACACACACACACACACACACACACACACACACACACACACACACACACACACACACACACACACACACACAGATGTGTGTGTGGGATTATGTATGTGTTCATACCTGTATATACGTTTGTGTTTGTATCATGTGTGTGTGTATTGTAGACATACACACGCACACACTATACATATATATACACACATACATACATAGACAGACACACACACAGACATATATACGTGTCTATGTATGTGTGAATAAATGGACAGGTACTCGCACGCCCAGCCCGCTTCCCACCACCAGCAGGCCTCCTCTCCCACGCAGCTTCAGGAGATTTCAGCGGCGGCCGCAGATACCACGGGCTTCAGCGCTGGTTACGGGGCTTAAACTGGGGCTACCGGTACTGTGGGGTTCCTCGTGAGAATCCGATTAAACCTCGGGGCCACATTAGTCTCCACGTCTTCCGATGTCTTGCGAAATCCGATACTGTTACTGCGGGGAATGTGGGTACGTACACATACACATTCGCACACGCACACACACGCCCATACACGCACACGCCCACACGCGCACACACAAGCACTTATATGTAGCTTAATGCGTATATACATGCAATAATGATTATAATGATAACAGTGATAATAGCAATAATGATAATAATGATAAAGATACTAGTTATGATAAGGCTAATGAGATAATGGTAATTATAATGATGTAATAATAACTGTACACACTAATAACAACAATAATAATGATGATGTTCATAAAAATAATGATAGCAGTAGTATCAGTAATAGTAATGTTAATAGAAATGATGTTGATAGTAATTATACTGATAACAATAATAATAATAGTAACAGTAATAATAATAACAACAATATCAATAACAACAATAATAATGATAATAATAATGATAATGATAATAAAATAACAACTACAACAATAGGAAGGCTAGTCATGATAACAACAACAATGATAATGAAAATAATAATAATATTGATGATAATAATAACAACAATAATAGTAATGATGATAATAAAGATAATAATAATAATAATAATGATAATACCAATAATGATAACAATGATAAAGATAAAATGACCTCTTAGCCATCATCACTCGAACAACTCGAGGGCAAAGCTGGGATGAGACACCAAGACAAGAGGCTGAAGAAAAATCAGAGACGCCCTGTGACTCTGAGTGGCAAAAGCATCACGTGACAGAGGGTGACTCGATGGACCAACAGAAGAAGAAGAAGTAGGAGGAGGAGGAGGAGAAGAAGAAGAAAAAGAAAAGAGAAAAAGAAAAGGAAAAGAAAAAATAAAAAAAAAAAAAAAAAAAAAAAAAAAAAGAAAAGAAAGAGAAAAAGAAGAAAAACAAGACATCACAAGTGCGAGAAAACAAGCAGTTCCTGTCGATAGTGTAGCAGATTGAGAATAAAAAAATAACTCGTGTAGCAGGTAGGAAAAAAGTTAGAAGTGA
>NW_020870976.1:32263-37263 GCF_003789085.1 Penaeus vannamei
TATATATATGTATAAGTATAAACATGTATATATATACATATAAACATATACATACATACATACATACATGCATATATATATTATATATATATAATATTATATATATATATATATATAATATGTATATATATATATAATATATATATATATATATATATATATATATATATATATATATATATATACATACACACACACACACACACACACACAACACCCCACACACACATATATATATATATATATATATATATATATATATATATATATATATATATATATATATATATATATATATTAGTATATCATATAGTATATGTAATATAATATATATATATATATATATGTATATATATACATATGTGTGGTGTGTGTATATGTATGTATATATATATATATATATATATATATATATATATATATATATATATATATATATATATATATTATGTATGCATGCACTCACACACACACACTCACACTCCACACCACCCTCCACCCCAAGTACTGTACATACCTGCATATATTACCCATTAATTCCTAAGCCCCGCCCCCATCGCCCCAGGTAACAGGGTATGTCCTCCTTGATCACGTGACCGCCTCCAGGGTACGACTTCCTTCCCTCTCGCTCATCCGGGGAACATCCCTCCTCCCGCCGCCCACGCAGGACTCCCAACGCCCACGCTTTGGACTCCTTGTCGCTCACGCCCACGTCGAGGCGTTGGAGATGCCGGCGCTGGAGGTTAGCATGAATATTTCAGTTGTTGTTTTTTTTTTGTATTATTTTTATTGTTATTATCATTATTGTTTATTAATATTGCTCTAATAATCATTATTGTTACTATGATTATTATAATTTTATTTAAATGAAAATAATAATGGGAATTATCATTATTGTTCTTTTAAATGTTAATATCATTATAATAGATATGATAATAATGATAGTAATAAGAATAATTATTATCATAATTTTTATATCATATTTATATTTTTGTTGCTGGTATTATTATTATTATTATCATTATTTTTATTATTATTATTATTATTATCATCATAATCATCATTATTACCATTATCATTATAGTTTTTTCAATTATCACTCTATTGCCTTTAATAGGTAGGTGTTACATACTCTTTACTTATACCTACAAAGCATAGACCACGATCACGATTCCCATCAAACCATGCTCTTGGGACCTCGATGAGAGTTAATGCCACTAAGATTAAGGAAA
Source organism: Penaeus vannamei (assembly GCF_003789085.1). Taxonomy (NCBI): domain Eukaryota; kingdom Metazoa; phylum Arthropoda; class Malacostraca; order Decapoda; family Penaeidae; genus Penaeus; species Penaeus vannamei. The sequence goes on from NW_020870976.1 coordinate 33,496, forward strand.
TTAAGCCTTACGAATTTGCCACAAGCCTCAACAAGAACTCTACAGCCTTGAATTACCTCCAAGACCTTTAAGTCCCAATAAGCTGTGAGGGTGGGGGGGGGGGGGGAAGACAAAACAGACAGACATAGAGAGAGAGAAAGAGAGTGAGTGAGTGAGTGAGTGAGTGAGTGAGAGTGAATGAATGAGTGAGTGAGTGAGTGTGTGTGTGTGTGTGTGTGAGAGAGAGAGAGAGAGAGAGAGAGAGAGAGAGAGAGAGAGAGAGAGAGAGAGAGAGAGAGAGAGAGAGAGAGAGAGAGAGAGAGAGAGAGAAAGAGAAAGAGAGAGAGAGAGAGAGAGATCACAACCTGCGTCATCGTAGGGCCACTGTATTGCACAAGGGACCACCCTGGCGTGCAAGAATATCCATTTATACATACGTTATGTGACCGGAGGATGGAGGAAGGAGGAAAACAGCTTGGGATTTCCTCATGGTCGAAAAGCCTGTATAGGTGGGTTAGGAATTACGGCTAAATGGTCCTTTTTATTATTTATTATTATTATTTTTTTTAACCAGAGGTGTGTCTTAGCCTAATTTAGATGCCATTAAAATTTTGGTGGTGATCCAGATCATGATCGGATCCAGATTTTTCTTTAATGATTCATTATTATTGCAAAATTAGGAAACAGGCGTCACCAGTGTACTTGAGAAAGAAATGATTTGAATATAATTCTTCAAGTGTGAATATTTTTATTGCATCATTGACCCTATTGCCTTGGCGGGGGTATGCGCTCTCTGAATGCTTCTAGTCATTATTATTACTATCATTATTTTTATAATTATTTTTTTATTATTGTTATTATTTTTATTATTATCATTATTGTTACAATTATTAGTACTATTACTATCAGTTAATATCAGTAATTATTATCATCATTATTATTGTTAGTATTATTATTAAAATTGTAATTACGAGTACTATTAATCCTATAGTCATGATTATGATGATGATAATTATTATCGTTATTTTCCTTTCTATTACTATTATTGTTATCATTATTGTCATTATTATTCTAATTTGCTATCGTTATCATTCGTATTATAATCTTTATCATCATTGTCATCATCATCTTTTTTTTTAATCCTAAGTATCACAAATCATTATCAATAGTACTATTTCTATGATAATTATCATGATCATTCACGTAGACAATAAGATCTTGTTTGAAGTGGTTAAGTCTTCAAAATCGTAAACTTTAATTTTCGAACACAACTTCTGTTTCCGTTTTATGTAAGAAGGACAGGACGATAAGACACTTGAGATATGGGGCCTCTGAAGCATAAAATGAGAAAATGAAAGTTTTTGTATCAAAAGTTCACATGATACATTGTTATTATGTGAAGTTGAAGTTTCTGGCTTAATTTTGTCCTCTTATTCATTATATTTTTTGCTCTCTCTCTCTCTCTCTCTCTCTCTCTCTCTCTCTCTCTCTCTCTCTCTCTCTCTCTCTCTCTATATATATATATATATATATATATATATATATATATATATATATATATATATACACAACAACATACATATATACATTTATACACATACATGTATATATAGCAATATCTATCTATCTATCTTTACACACACATAAATATATGTGTGTGTGTGTGTGTGTGTGTGTATACACATATGTGTGTGTGGGTGTACACACGCACACACCTGTATGTATATATGGAGAGAGAGAGAGAGAGAGAGAGAGAGAGAGAGAGAGAGAGAGAGAGAGAGAGAGAGAGAGAGAGAGAGAGAGAGAGAGAGAGAGAGAGAGAGAGATGAAAAACCCATCCATACACCAGAAATAAACCCAAGAGTCCCGCTGGTGTGAATGACAGCAAACCCCATTGTTTTCAGAAATCTTAGCGGGTAGCGTGGGCGTCTTCAACAGCACTGGCCTGTGCCACTGGCGGTCCGTGGACTGGTCAAGGATCACATCCCACGAGGAAGAGAGTCTCATCAACCCTAACAACCTCGAGTCCTCCTCCAACTGCACGTGTGATCCTCTGTGCTCGAGTGGGTGCTGGGGAGAGGGAGGTGACAGCTGCCTCAGCCTCGAAGCCTGTTCTCCAGAGTGCCACGGGTTCCCTTGCTTTGGCACGCGCCCCGAGGAGTGCTGCCACCCTTTCTGCGCTGCCGGGTGCACGGGGCCTTCGAGTAGGGAATGCCGGGTGAGTGAGATGCTATTATCCGAATTATGTTTATTTTTGTGAGTAACCTAACCTAACCTAACCTAACGGTCATCTAGAAGGTATTGTTTTTAATGCAATGGCAAGTTTGCTGACCAATTTCTTCGAATGGTTGTGTTATAAAGGTTCCATTGTTGTTTTCGTGGGTTAATGGGAGGTCTTGAGAAATACCACAATTCAAGTTGCAAAATATATATATTTTAAATAACTATTGAGACTGCTATTAGAAATTAGAAATGTCACCCTTAAAGGGATGAATGATTAGTGTGCATACTGTATATTTCCACGGCCATGTAAGTGATATTTCTTGTATTTTATTATCGTTTCTCTACTTGTTGACCCAGTTGCAGTAAGTATTTCGGGCATACACTCATAAAATGTTGATTTACAAACACGTGAACTGAGAAATAATTATACTTACAAGCTGAACTTATCCCTGGTAATAAACATACATAATGTAAACTACTTGATATTCTAATACAAGCAGTGAAAACAAAGAAGCTAGCAAAGAAGGGACGAGAATGAAGCTAAATTGTTAAGATACATGGTCTAGCAAAAATACATGCTTTACAAAATTAGTTAGTAGATAGATAATATATCAATAAACACAACAATAATGGAAATTCAAAACAGAAAGAGACAATGAAAATCGGCGATCACCACCTGTTTATACCTCCCCACAGGCCTGCCGTTTCTTCAGTGACGATGGCGAGTGTGTCCTGGAGTGCCCCTCCGTATTCCAGTACAATGTCACGACTTCTTCCTGGGACACAGATCCTCAAGGGAAGTACTCCTTCGTCAACATGTGCGTCGAGGACTGTCCTACGCCCCTGCTTAAGGAGGGAGGAACGTGTGTCCGGGAATGCTCGCAGGGGAAGAGGGAGCAGGAAGGGGTGTGTGTTCCGTGTGAAGGCCCCTGTCCTAGGGTCTGTCACGGCGTCGGTGTCGTCCATGCTGGGAACGTCCATTTGTTCGAAGGATGTACGACCATTCAAGGATCTCTAATTCTGTCAAATGCATCCTTCTCGGGGTATGATAAGACAATGCCTCATGATACAGTTATTCAAGGATATCCAGCCATGGATCCTAAAGAACTTGAAATCCTTAGTACAGTCGAAGAAGTAACAGGGTACATAGACATCCGAGCATCGCATCCTCGTCTTGCAAACCTCAGCTTCTTAAGGAATCTTGAAGTCATTGGTGGCGAGAGTCTAACTGAACACTCGTCTTCAGTCCTTATCACGGGGACCTCTCTGGAAAACCTCGGCCTCACATCTCTCAGGACAGTTAAAGCTGGACACATCAGGATTACTGACAACACGAATCTTTGTTATGTGGAGAACGTTCGATGGGGAAAGATCATCGAAGACAGTGAAGAGAGAGTACATCTTATGAACAATGCTGAAGGTGGAAGCTGCACTGCTGCTAGTTCCGTGTGCCACGAGGCTTGCAGTGACGATGGGTGCTGGGGACCTGGGCAGGATCAGTGCCTTTCCTGCAAGAACTTCAGACTCCATAGCACATGTGTGGAGAACTGCAATATCTCCCGTGTC
>NW_020870976.1:57263-64763 GCF_003789085.1 Penaeus vannamei
TCTAAGCAATTTTATTTACTGGACCCACTTTGGGTTAACCTGGGTCTGTTGTTAAAACTGAAACTACTATATATAGTTTAGAGAAAGATATTGCAATTGACCTCCATCATCACCTGAGATATACAAACTGCAGTGTCTTACAAGGCAATGTTATGAAGTGTGATTATGGGGAGAACTTCCAAAGGAAATAATTGTATACAATTAGTAGGCCTGGATCTGTACAACACCAGTGGATTAAAACATTAAGAGTCGAATTTATAAAGGGTGATTAGGAGTTGTAAGTTCTGATTAAATAAATTTCAGGGCCCGCATTTAATCACTTCAGATCTGTAAATAAGCAAAGACAATTTATTTTCAAACGCTTCTTTGCTAAACGGCCTTTAGGAATTCCACCCTTAGTCTCTAAACGTTGTTTAAAGTGGTACCAAACAAATAATTTTTTATCAGTACAGGGTGGGGCCAACCTTTGGGTGTGTCTGGCAGGCATAATGCAACAGATAATTTGTCTGATATCGACCATTTTGTACTCTCTGATATAGGTCGAAGTATAGTGTTTGTTTCAAGTGGTACCAATAATGTTTGATCGAGCCGAAATTTTTACGTTCTTTCTGAGAGTCTGGTGGGCCTAATGCAGCTGGCAGTTTGTCTGGCAAGGGTCACTTTGTACTTGGTGGAATGTTACCTTTCAATCAATAGTAGTTTCATTCAGTACCTTTCCTTTTGTATCTACATCAAGTTTGCCAGAACACTACATGGGGTCAACTTTTGGGTGTGTCAGCAGGTAATTTGTCTGGCATTGTCCATTCTGCACTTTCTTAGATGTGTTGAAATATATAAACTTCATGTCAGGTGGTACCAATAATGTTTGATCTAGCCCAAACTTTTAGGCCCTTTTAGGGCATCTGGCAGGCCTAATGCAGCTGGCAGTATGTCTGGCAAGGGTCACTTTGTACTTGGTGGAATGTTTCCTTTCATTCAAAAGTAGTTTCATACAGTACCTTTCATGTTTTATCTACATCAGTTTTGCCAGAGCAGAGGGGGTGGGTCACTTTTGGGCGTGTCTGGCGAGCATAATGCAGCAGGTAATTTGTCTGGCATTGTCCATTCTGTACTATCTCAGATGTGTTAAAGTATATCAATTTTATTTCAGGTGGTACCAATAATGTTTGATCCTGCCCAAATTTTTTGGCCCTTTTTGGGCGTATGGCAGGCCTAATGCAGCAGAGATTATGTCTGGCATTAACCATTTTTCTACCCAGTGTGATATGTAAATTACCTTGAAATACATTGTGTGTGGTACCTCTATATGTTTGATCTAGATTTTTTTGCCCCGTTTGGGGGTCCCCAGGGGTCAAAGGCAGCAGGGGATCCCCGGCAGACGTCTAGTTCTTCATATGTCCTATCATTCTCTACATGATCCTGTACTCAGCAATTAGTACCAAGTTCGTTGGACCAAACCTCCCTTGGCTGCCGCTCTATAACTTATACCAAACCACTAAATAGAGAGCAAAAGATCATGGATGTGATCATACATACCAGTAAACAAAAATGATGAGTGTGTATTTGTGTATGTGTATTTATGTGTATGTGTATGTGTGTGTGTGTGTGTTTGTTTGTGTGTGTGTGTGTTATGTGCATGTTCGTGAATATGTGTACAAATTCGTTAGCCTGATTTCTTCCCTTAATCGCATATTTCTGTCCATCAGTTCCATAAACACGGGCGGAAAGACAAGCTGTAAATGCTACCCATCATTCTGCAAGTAACCCCCTTCCCCCGTCATCCTCATCATCAAGGGGGCTGACGCCGAAGGCGGCGCATAACCACATCCACCTTTCGCTTTCACCTATGAGGATCCCTCTCGAGTTCTTCACAGCAGGTTTGGTCGATCTGCCCAAGCCACGACTTCCTAGGTCATCCCACAGGCCTCCTCCACCCAGGGTTGTCTCGAACAGAGACGACCTGATGGGCAGGATCATCCTGAGGAAGGCAAGTCAGGTGGCCGTATAGCCTGAGTTGGCGATCACGGATTGTGCAGATAACAGATTCTGTGCCAGTCTCACGGTGTAACCGTTGGTTGGACACATGGTCCCGCCAACAGTACCCCATGATCTGGCGCAAGGACCTATTACAAAAGGCTTCAAGACGAGCCTCCAAGGCGAAGGATAGTGTCCGGGTTTCACTACCGTATAGCAAAACTGGTATTATTAGGGCCTTGAAAACCCGTAGCTTGGTCCTTCTGCACAGGTACCGACATCTCCAAATACTCTTGTTGAGAGAGTTCATGACCCCTGCTGCCAGCCAATCCGTCTGCTGATTTCATGGTCTGACAGCCCAGAGTTATGAACTACACTATCAAGGTATGCAAAGATCGCCACAAGCACGTACCAACAGAACAGGTTCTCCTAGCAATTCCCCAAAGTCCTGGATCTTGGTCTTGGTCCAGGAGACCTCTAGACCCAAGGGCTTCGCTTCATTACTAAATGCATCGAGAGCCACCACTAGGGTTTCCAAAGCCTCGGATAGAATAGCAACATCATCGGCAAAGTCAAGGTCTGTAACCTTAATATTGCCAAGTGTTGCTCCACAATGACTTTGAACAGTAGCTCTGCCCAGTATCCAGTCCATGCAATTGTTGAAAAGGGTTGGTGCAAGGACACAGCCTTGCTTCACTCTGAACTGACAGGAAAGAAGCTCGACAGGCCCCCACCACACTTTACAGCACTTTCAGTACCAGTATACAGGCTTACTATTACTTCAATAATCCTTGTTGGAATTTCTCAGTCTCAGGATCTCCCAGAGTGATTCCCAACGCACTGTATCGAACGCCTTCTTGAGGCGTAGGCAAGCAGCCCACGTCCGAACTCACGACGGCGCTATACAATGACTCTTGACCAAATACCTGACTTTGCTGTTTTAATGATACTTCAGCATCATTCGAATGTGCAAAAACGTTCACAATCACAACACAAAAAAGTGGTCTTGAACGTCTCTAGCCTGAACTTGCAGTAACTGCTACCCATGAAGGTGAGAATTGATTGAAGAAATACTGGAACCCTCGGCGTGTTTCTTTACGAAAGATCCATTTAATCTTGTGTTGGTGGCTAACCAAATGCTCAATAACTTATTACCAAAGTGTTGATAAAAATGTAGAAAATAAAAAGACATAATGATAAGAATAATAAGATAATTGTCATAATCACAGGAAATGAATTTTCTAAACCCATGGTAGAATTCTGCTTTGGAGATTCTTGCACTGCTTGATATATTTTGCTCTCGAACAGAACATGTGTAGGACTCACGCGGAATTCAATGTGACATCGGCATATGTGATGTAATGTTTAGAGAATACTCAAAGTTTTGTTTGGCCTCTCTATTGATTTTTTTTTTTTTTTCTTAGGAAGTATGTCAAAAATAAACTTTATAACATAGAAAGTCAACTGGAAGAGGTTTGGTATAACGTGCAAGGCTGTATATGAACACAATGTAGTCTCCTAACGAATATGTCCGTAATAAAATTTACAATGGATAGGAAGTATTTTAAGAACACACAGGATGAAGCTGTAAGAAATTATAAAGAAATAAAATTTTAAATCTCGATTCTCTATATAATAATTACACGTGCCGCTCATAGGACCAAACTAGTCAAATTAGAATGGTAAAAGGTTTATAGCAAAAAACGGAAAGAATTCTGTAATCCTACAACTTTCAGTGCAGAGATTTACGATATCCTCTTAGAAACTAACCAGGGATCTCAGAAATCCTTTTATAATGATATGAAACACATCAACTTCAACTTGTGTCGCCACGCCCGGTGGTTTGGGAAACTCAAAATCAGTTTGCAGTAATGTCAACATCTAAGAAAATTGCTGTGACGGGCGCCTTCGCATGTTGGTGTACTTCGCATGAACAAGTCTTCCGATGTCCGTTTTCCTCTCCCAAGCACCGACATGAAGCCCGTAACCCATCGGAGGCGCTGGGGGTATACCTATAAACTACAAAACTTGCCTGTTTGTTTCATCGTATGTATTGTACTGTATAGAGCAAAAACTACGATGTACATGTAGATGCCGTGATAGTTAGAAGTTGTGTGCGGATTTTTCTCTCGACCTTATTTTCGTTAAACCCTGACAAAGTAAGTTCTCTGCTCTTGCATCATTTGGCGCTGACTCAACAAGGCAGCAACTGGTGTGATTTACAACTTCATACTCACCTTGACTTAGCTGAATAATGCGATGCGGCGGTCTTACCAAGCCACTGGAATTCATTCTTTTTCAAAATTTGGCGATAGTATACTTGCCTCACTTCATCATTTGATATTCCCTGAACATTCAATAGATTTCCTATTTACATAGTTTATATAGCTAAGAAATTAGACGGAAAAGTGAACAATGCAAACCTGTGGCTCTTCACCTGCAGTTATTGAACGGAAAATTATTTTGGTTATTGTAATCTGGACTTGCTTATATAAGACAGATCATAGAGATGACGAAATTTAATGCAAGCCCGAAGCCTCTTTAGATGGCCTTTTAAAAAGTCAAATATTAATTTCACCAAAGAAATTATTATGAAGCACAACCCAAACTAAACACGTGGTAACATGGCGATAGCTAATCAGGACGGGTCCCAAGAAGCTGATCTCCGATTTCAAGTCGTGAAATGGCCTCAAGTTTGTTCTTCCGGACTCACGCTGCTTTATCCGAGGCGCACCGCAGGTTCAAGCGAGAACAATAATTCAAACTTGGTCGCAGCAGCTGCACCTCTTCCTCCGCCGCCACCGTCTTCTGATCTTTATTTTCCTCTTCTTATTTCATCTGCGTCTCCATCTCCGTTTCCTTATCACCGGCCTCCTGTCTCTTCCCATCCACCTTCCTCCTCCTTTTCTTCCTTGTCATCCTCTTCAGACTTCCCTACCTTCTTCCCCATTTCTCCCTCTTCCTCCTCCTTTTCTTCGTTCTATTTTTGCTTTTACCCACTTCCTTCTCCTCTCTGTCGTCCTCCTCATACTCTTCTCCTTTTCTTTCTAATCTTACTCCCTCCATTCATTCCTCCTTCATCTCCTCTACTTTCCTCTCTTCCTATTATCATTATTATTTTAACTCTTCATCTACTTTTCTTCACTTCCTTTTACACTTCTTTTATCTCCTTCTCTCATTCTTATTCTTCTTCATTATCTCCGCTACATTCTATCCCTTCCCTCTTTTTTTTCTTTATCTCCTACTCTTCCTTCTCTTCCTATTCTTACATATCCTCTCTACTTCCTTCTCCTCCTTTTAATCTTCCTTATCCTCTTCCCCTCTCTTCCTCCTCCTCCTTTCTCTTTTTCTCCATCATCTCTTCCTCCCTCTCCTTCTCCTCCTCTTACATTTCGTCGTCTTCGTCCTTTTCCTTCTCCTCTTCCCCCCCTCCCCTCTCCTTTTTCTCTTCTTCCTTCTCCATCTCTTCTCCTCGTCCTCCCTCCTTTTCTTCCCCCTCCTCTCCTTCCCCTTCTCTTCCTACTCCTCCGCTTCCCCCCCTCCTCCTCCTCTCCTCCCTTCTCCTCCATTTACTTCTCCTCCCCCTCCTCCCACCCTCTCCTCCTCTTCCTCCTCCTCTTTCTCCTCATCCTCATCTCCTTCTCCTCCCCTCCTCGTCCTCCTTGTCCTCCTCTTCCTCTCCTCCCTTGTCCTCCGCTCCCTCCTCCTCTCCTTCTTCGTCCTCCTTGCCCTCCTCCCTCTCCTCATCCTCCTTGTCCTCCTCCCTCTCCTCGTCCTCCTCTCTTCGTCCTCCTTGTCCTCTCCCTCTCCCTCTCCTCTCCTCTCCCTCCTCTCTCCTTGTCCTCCTCCTCTCTCTCCTCCCTCTATCTCCTCGTCCTCCTCCTTGTCTCTCCTCTTCTCCTCGTCCTCCTTGTCTCCTCCTCTCTCTCCTCGTCCTCCTCCTCCTCTCCTCTCCTCCTCTCCTTCTCCTTGTCCTCCTCCTTCCTCCTCCTTGTCCTCCTTGGTCTCCTCCTCTCCTCTCCTCTTGTCCTCCTCCTCCTCTCTCCTTGTCCTCCTCCTCTCCTCCCTCCGCTCCTCCCTCTCCTCGTCCTCCTCCCTCTCTTCGTCCTCCTTGTCCTCCTCCCTCTCCTCGTCCTCCTTGTCCTCCTCCCTCTCCTCTTCCTCCTTGTCTCCTCTCTCCCCTCCTCCCTCTCCTCGTCTCCTTGTCCTCCTCCCTCTCTCCCTCTTCTCTTCCTCCTCCTCCTCCTTCGTCCTCCTCCTCTCCTCGTCTCCTCTTCTCCCTCCTCTTTCCTTGTCCTCGTCCTCCTCCTCCCTCTCTCTCCTCGTCCTTCTCCCTCTTCCTCCCCTTCCCCTTCTCCTCCCTTTCTATTACTTCTTTTACTTCCCTCCTATTCTTCCCCTCCTTTTTCTTCTTCTGCTTCACCTCCTCCCCCCACCCGCTCCCTCTTCCTCCTTCTCCTCCGCCACCCCTACTTCCTCCTACTTGAGACCTCCTCCTTTCCTCGTCCTCCTTGTCCTCCCTCTCCCTCCTCCTCCTTCTTCTATTTCTCCTCCCTCTCCCCTCCTCCTCCTCCCCCCTCCTCTCCCTCCTCTCGCCTCGTCCTCCTCCTCCTCCTCCCTTCGCTCCTCCCATTTCTACTTCTTTTTTTACTTCCCTCCTCCTATTCCTCCCCCTCCTTCTTCTTCTGCTTCACCTCCTCCTCCCCCCCCCCCTCACCCCCGCTCTCTCTTCCTCCTTCTCCTCTTTCTCCTACTTTTTTTCATACTCTTATTCTTCTCCTCATCCTTCTTATCCCTCTCTTCTTTTCTCTTTCTACCCCTTCTACTATTACCACTCCTTCTTCTTCCTTTCCTCCTCCTCCTCCCCTACTCCCCCTCCTCCTCTCTCCCTCCTTTCTACTTCGCCTTCTCATCTTCATCCTCCTCCTCCTCTCCCGTCTCCCCCGGCCTTTCTCCTCCTCCCTTTCCTCCCCCTCGGCCTTCCGGTGTCTTCTCTTCTCTTGAGAGGCTGCCATGTTGTGTGTAAGTTGGAAAGACCCGGAACTTTCAAGATTGTTTGATGCGATAGTTTGCACTGCCTCTCTTTGCTAGACGAAGTTTGTTGTGTCAGTTGGAGGAAGGGAGAGATCATGCAACGTGGGCGGGGTCGTGGGAGACGGAAAGAATAAGACATCAAATTAGTAATGAAATAAAATGAAGAAGGTATTCACGAAATGTAAAAAAAAAAATAATATATTTATAATAATAATAATGATAATAAATAATAATAATAATAATCACAAGACAGAAATTTGCACGAAGAAATTAGGTTTTGGGTGTTGAAGGGGGACGGTTGGGAGAGTGGAGAAGGAGAAAAAAAGTTGAATAAAAGGAAAAAAATTGCTACCCTTGCATAAAGTCAACTAAGATGTAATAAATCTGACTGTGTGGAAGTCCATCTACAGCTGCCCAATGTACATTATAAAGTTAATTTACATAATTTAGTTTCAATTCACTTTGTTACAACGGTTATTCTTTCCTGTGACA
>NW_020870977.1:5000-10000 GCF_003789085.1 Penaeus vannamei
GGATTCTTTTTTCGTCTTCGCCTTTTTACGACGGTTTCCCTGGTCATGACATCACGCTTTATTCTACCTTCCCCCAAGGTCGGATTCGGTGCAACGCTTTTGTGGCAAGAAGGCGCTGCATCACCGCCCTTTCTTTCATATATACTCGGTGACAATTCTATCGTTCTGGTGATCACTCGCCCACTTCTGCAAGTGTCACTCAACCCGCTGCCGTCTCGTATCTTTCCTGCGTCCTCCTCCCTTAGTTCTGACCAGCCTTTTACCAACAATGCTCACTTCCTCCATTTATCCAAGCATATACTCCATGCGCCAAAGGCAAGCACACGTAAATAAAACATCTGCATAAACACACGACGAGGTGAGAAGCCTCTCCACTCTGTTTTTAGTGACCCAATGCTTTACGCTGCTATAAAAAGGCAATTAAAGCCCTTTAGGACCAGCGGTTGTCCCGGATGGGGGCATAGGGGTAGTTAAATAGAGGGGGAGGGGGAGCGCCCGCCTGAGGAGAAGGGAGGCAACGTGGGAGGGGAATGGGAGAGGGTTAATGTGAGAGGAACTAACAGTAACACAAAAATAAGAAAAGAAAGAGTTAATACATTTAAAAACCTATGGCCTGTAGGTCACAAAGCTCCGAAGCTGCTAAACAGCGGTAAGAAGCAAAGAGAAGGTTGGAAATGAAAGAATGGATAAACAGCCGAGGAAGTCAAGCGTGATGAAGAAGGATGAGGGTGTGTCTGGGGATGGAAGGGTTGTGGGAAGGGGATAAGGGGAGAGGACGAACAGGTAGTGGGAGGAGGGCCGAGAGGGAGGGCAAGGCTGAGAGCAGGGCGGACTCCCAACGGCTGATTATCCCCATATCAGTCTCGTCTGTTGTGGCACTAACCACTACATATCCGAGGATCAAAGCTCATAAATTTTCCCATAATCACCATGATCGTGATGGCGGTGAACCTCCTCACTTCTCTTTTATTCTACGAATGATAAAATTTCCACCCGCCAAGCCAAGCAGAGGCGTATGATGACCTGCCTTTACTACCGAAAAGGAAGAACAAGCGCTGTTTTCAATATCTGACTCACCTCTATGGGGCAGACAGCAGAGCCCTGCCATGCACGCGCATGACGGACGCGCTGCATTAAGCTAATGTAAGCGACGGACACATCACATTAAAACCAGCATCCACAAGCCCAAGTCTCCGGGTTGTTACAACTGTTACCCGGACTAACTACCTAAACGCAGCCACTTACGGGCCTCACGCGCACGCTCGCCCACACCAAGCTCAAAAAGTTTTCGACATGAGACCTCCTCCCTTATCTATTACACATTCGTGCATACATATTCGAAAAAAGTAAGAAAAAAGGAAAGAAGTATGGTGAACGTGTGCCACTATATTCAACAAAGGTTAGGGCACACAGACACGCAGACAGTCGAAGGGCCAGTCAGGCACACGGGGAGCCCGCCGAGGCCAGCGCCAATTGCCGCCAATAGGAGCTAACCCAATACAATCCTGGCTGACCCTCGCGCTGCCAAGCCTCTTTGTTCCTCTCTCGCTACTTTCAGTTTTCTTGCCTATCATAAACACAACTGTCATCAACACTTAACACTGTTTTCCCCTAAGACTTCGCTATTTTCCTGTATCCTTCTCAATATGGTCAGCCATGAAAATAGTGATGATAACGACATCAACGTTGATGCCCAACCAAGACCTAACTTTGCAAAGGGCATGAACCCACCCTCAGATGGCATGGGTCAACGAGAAGGGGCTTTTAAGAATGGCTGTAATGCCTTTCCCTTTATCTTTATCCCTCTCTCTTTTATCGTCCAGACAATACCTGTCGGACGCAGGCTAAAGTGCCCCATTAACCGGGCCATCACTGTGCCCTCCACTTCCCTCCCGCGCCTCCACACAACCCGCCAACGCCAGCCCAACCCCTTCCTTGCTGGCGCCCTTCTTTCCATAACAGTCGCACAGCTGCACCGACATGTGTACAGCGCCGAGGTGGTGGCTCGAGGATGGGCGTGAGTGACTGTCGAGCATAAACTAAGTTGTGGCGGGCGGGCAGTTCCGTGTTGATGTGCTTCGTTGCGCGAGGGATTAGAGGGAGCCAGATGCCCGAGATTACTCATGCCTCGGATCCCCAACTCCCTCTCAATGACACTCATAAAACAATAACAGAAATAAAAGCAAGGCTGCTAATCCCCTAGATGTGAGGTCATATTCTTCCACCAGATTCTATTACCCAGCGTAAACACGGCCGCGATCCCCAACAAAGGCAGCAGCAAAAACAACTTTGCTTTCGCATTAAGAATGAGAAAATAACAAAAGCTATTTCGAAATGCTAGTATCTGTGTAGTGTTCCTGTCATGCGAGTTTACACCATGTCAGTTACCATGAAACTGCCTCTGTTTACTTTGTTTAAAACTGCCGAGAACTCGAGTCTCTGCCCCTTTGTTATGAAATCTCAAACTTTCATAATAATGCGATTTTTAAACGCCCCCATGACTGCTGAGTGCATGCTTGACGTTTAAAAATATTTCTTCTGACAGTTTCAAAGCTAATGATTAACTCTGATGGGCTTCCTTTTGTCGATCTAAAGAAGGAGAAACAGAAGATGTCGGTGCGAAGGATGTCATCCTGAAGAGGGTATGACCTTCCCTCCTGCTCCTTTCATAAACACTTCCTTCTTCGTGTGTGTGATTTCAGGGTGAGAATATACACATGTATAAGTGTGTGTCTATGAAAAGCATGTATGCTGACTTCAAGGTCTATCTTTTTCTTTCTTTCCTTTCCTCTCTCTCTTCTCTCTCTCTCTCTCTCTCTCTCTCTCTCTCTCTCTCTTCTCTCTCTCTCTCTCTCTCTCTCCTCTCTTCTCTCTCTCTCTCTCTTTTCTCTGTTCCTCTCTCCCTTTTTCTCTTTTTCTCTCTCCTCCTCCCCCTTCCCTTCCTCCCTTTCTCTATCTCTCCCCTTCCCTTCTCTTTCCTATCTCTCTCCCCCCTTCCTTCCCTTTTCTCTATCTCTCCCCTTCCCTTCCTCCCTCCCTCTCTCTCTCTTTCCATCTCTCCCTCTCCATTTCTCTTCTCTTCCTCCCTCTCCCTCCCTCCCTCTCTCTCTCTAACACACAAAGACACGCGCGTGGAATGAGACACGGGCGAGGCTGCAATACTATTGACGATGCCCACAATTCACGGAATTTCTCGATCTCCCCAACCTCGATGAAAAGGGGGAGTGGGAGGGGATGGGGGGAGGAGTGATCCGTGCCGGGAATTTCCCCCCTAAACGCCAGCAACACTGATAGTATAGAGAGTAAGAGGAGACGAGGAAGCGGAAAGGGAGGGTAATAGGAAGGAAAAAAAGAGAATGGGAGAAGAATGGGAAGGGGAAAGAGAAAAGTACGGGAATAGGAAAGGGAAAAATTGAAAGGGAGAGGAATAGGAAGGGAAAAAACAGAAAGGGAGAGGAACAGGATGGGGAAAGAGAAAAAGCGAATGGCAGGAAGGAAAGAAAGAGAAAGGAAGAGGAACAAGAAAAAAAAAGAAAGAGAAAGGGAGATGAACAGGAGAGGAAGAAAGAGGAAGGGAGATGAATAGGAAGAGGAAAGAGAAAGGGAGAGAAAAATGGAGGGAAAATGAGAAAGGGAGATGAATAGGAAGGGAAGAAAGAGAAAGGGAAAGGAAAGTATTACCAAATGGTATAAAAACAATACAAAGAAAACAAAAGGATAAGCCATACCCATGTGTTAGGGTCAGAAAAAATAAGAGGAAATCGCGAGACACAAAGGTATACTGGCACCATTCGGAGGAAAGAACAAAAAAGCTACGCGAGAGAAAGAAGGAAAGGAAGGAAGGAAGGAAGGAAGGTATGAAGGAAGAAAAAAGAGTTTATAGCTAGAGAGAGAGAGAGAGAGAGAGAGAGAGAGAAGAGAGAGAGAGAGAGAGAGAGAGAGAGAGAGAGAGAGAGAGAGAGAGAGAGAGAGAGAGAGAGGGGGGTGAGAAGATAGTGATGAAGACGCAGAAGAAGAAATACATGGAGAATACGTAGTAGTAGTTGTAGTAGCAATTCTAGCAGTAGCAGCAGCAGAAGTATCAGTAGTAATAGTAATAGTAGTAGTAGTAGTAGTAGTAGTAGTAGTAGTAGTAGTAGTAATAGTAGTAATAGTAGTAATAGTAGTAGTTGTAGTAGTAGTGGAAGTAGTATAGAAACAGCAGCTGAAGAAGAATTAGTAGTAGTGGTAATGGTGGTAGTAGTAGTAATAGTAGTAATAGTAGTAGTAGTAGTAGTAGTAGTAGTAGTAGTAGTAGTAGTAGTAGTAGTAGTAGTAGTAGTAGTAGTAGTAGTAGTAGTAGTAGTAGTAGTAGTAGTAGTAGTAGTAGTAGTAGTAGTAGTAGTAGTAGCAGGAGCAGCAACAACAATAATAGTAGTAATAGTAGTAGAAGTAATAGTATAGTAGTAGTAGTAGCATCAGTGGTGGTAGTAAAAGGAAAAACGAAGAAGAAACTCGACAATGCTCAATAGTGTAAAACATTAAAATCCACGCCAAAAAATAATTTGACACAGGCAATTGCACTCACAAAAGGTTATCAGTCCGGCGAAAAACATCTGTTCTGAAAAGCGGGGGTTGGAGAGAGGGGAGTTATCGGACGTCATCTCCTTCTTCCCGTCTGTTCTTCCTCCCTCTTATTCCCCTGTGATTTGTTTTCCGTGCCATCTATTTCTTGTCCCTTTCCACATATCATTCTATTATACCCTTTACCTCACTTGTCTTGGTTCTTTATACCTCTTTGTTCTCTGCTCCCTCTTCTTAAGCTTTCCATAAGTTTCCTTCTCCTCTTCTCTTTCTTCACGTTCCCTCTCCTTCTTCCCACCTTCTCTCCTCCGCGACACACCGGGAGTAAAAATTGCAATACCGTAATTCACGGCGGGGAAAACGATAATGAAATTGTGTACCGCAATCTAGCACAGGATTTCGCCCGAGCAATAAATTCGGAATACGTAATATCGGCG
>NW_020870977.1:15000-30000 GCF_003789085.1 Penaeus vannamei
TACGCATTGCCAAGGAAATGGCCTCTCTCTGCCAAATTTATGTCCTCAATCCTTAGACAACACATTTTTTTTCAACATTACCAGCATAGCTTCACCTTTATGTCCTTCCAGCTTCCTTTTCAAGTGAGATCAAAGTTTCAAACTGGGCATAAATTCATCCTGATATTTTCTCTTTCGACTTTCACTGTTTTTACAATCCATGGATTATATCCGTTTTCCGTTATATTTTCTCTTTAATCTTACCCATTTGTCCGTCATAGTCTTCAATTGACTTTTTAATCCAAAGTTTCATTAGTCCCCACTGTTTTTCACGGTGTCTCTCACTCACATCCCTCCCTTTTCATCCTCCCTCCCCCCCTCCCTCCCTCCCCCTCTCTCTCTCTCTCTCTCTCTCTCTCTCTCTCTCTCTCTCTCTCTCTCTCTCTCTCTCTCTCTCTCTCTCTCTCTCTCTCTCTCTCCAGCATCTCTAATCCCCCAGTTTTTTCCCTCTGCCTTCCTCGGTCCGCCGGTACACAGACCACTAAAAGACAATAAAAAAAGAAATTAATCTTCCCCCGCATCCTATATTAAACCTCATTTCAAACGTTTTGTCAAGATTTTTTTTATTAATATGAAAACATTAAAAGGACATCACTAATACAGTAGCCACTTCATGTTTGTTTGCTTCCCTCTCCACATTTTCATGTCTTTGCTCTTTCCTGTCTATTACGCTTCTGCCGTAAGCTTTTACTTACTTATTCTTCACCTCCTCTCCCCCCTTTTCCCATCCATCCTCGTCTTCCCTTTCTCCCTTTTAACGAAGACTGACGGAGGGTTTTAGGATAAGCTTAAGTCTGGAGGGAGAGTGGGACATGGAGACGGAAGGATAAAGGGCAGGGCAGGAGAGGTGAGGAAAGATGGAGCTGTCATCTACCACTCGCAAAGCCCATATATCGTGCTAAACTAGGTAGTAAATCAGCCTTTCTCACGTCTTTGTATCATTGAGAGAGTGACGAAGGGATGAGAGAGAGAGAGAGAGAGAGAGCAAAGGAGGGGAGAGGAGAGAGAGGAGAGAGAGAGAGAGAGAGAGAGAGAGATGAGGAGAGAGGGGGGAGAGGGAGAGAGAGAGAGAGAGAGAGAGAGAGAGAGAGAGATAGGAGAGAGAGAGAGAGAGAAGAAGAGAGAGAGAGAGAGAGAGAGAGAAGAGAGAGAGAAGAAAGAAAGAAAGAAGAAGAAAGAAAGAGAAAGAAAGAAGAAGAAAAAGAAAAAAGAAAGAAAGAAAGAAAGAGAAAGAAAGAAGAAAGAGAAAGAGAAAGAAAGAGAGAGTGAGCGAGCGAGAGAGAGAGAGATGGAGATTAAGGAATGTATTTCACAACGTTTCTTCTATCTTTTATCATAACGAAGCGTGCTTGACTTATAACGAAGTGATCCTTTGTCCGGACTGCTTTGTCCTCCAGCCCTCCGCCGCAGCCTGCGGGAGGTGCGTCCACTCCACACGCAACAGGAAGGCGGCGAATTCTCCTGGCGGTGGCGGTGTTTACATCTGGCGGTCGGAGCGCCAGGGTGAGACTCGACAGCCCTTGTCCTCATCCTTCAACTCGAGACCTCCTCCTAATCTTCTTCTTCCTCCTTCTCATCCCTGTCTCTTCCCCCTTCTCGTTCTTCTCTTCCTTTCTACCCTTCCATCTGTCCCGCCACCTCTCCTCCCCTCGCGGATTCCTACACCCATACAGGATCCCACGGCTCTCGCAGGATGATCGCGCGTGGGAGAGCTTGGGAGAATATATCACTGCATTACGCGGTGAGTGTTTAAATGATTACCCTCACGATCCCCTGCTCCCACACTTGCCATTACCCTCCCCTTTTCCCCTCTGTTCCCATCCCTCCGACGCCCACGCCGCCTTCTCCTCGCGCCCAATCTCTCTCCCAAAGACAGAGCTACAGGACAAGTTTCTCCTCCTCCCCGAGTAAGTGGTAAGTGACACTCTTAAGAGCTAATAGCGCGCTTTAAGCCAAGGGCTATTTCAGACGTCTTCGTACGTCGTAAAATATCTTTATTGTGTCATATAACGTGATAGAAATTGGATTTTATAACGAGGTCGGCGTTAACTGCGGTGAGGGATGCGGACCGAGAGGTATATGGAGAGAAAGAAGTAGAGAGAGGCAATGTGGAGGGAAACAAGGAAAGAAAGGGGCGTGGAGAGGAAGAAAGAGAAGAAGTATGAGGCAGAAATAAAGAAGAGAGGGATGGGGAGAGCAAGAGGGAAGGAGAAATGTATATAAACAAGAGAAACAGAACAACATCTAGAGAATAATAAGGAAAGAGAGCCACTTGGATAGAAAGAAGGAAAGATAGGCACGCGAGGAGAATGGAGGAAGAAAAAAGCATGTGGACAACAATGACAAAAGGAAGGCCTGTGAAGAGAAAGATGGAAAGAGAGGCATTTGGAAAGAAGGAAGGAAAGAGAGGGAGACGCAAGAGGATGGCTCTTGAGATGACGAGGGGAGGAAGACAGATGGGCAATAAGGGAAAGGAAGACAGCAGGTAGAGCTATTCTGGAAAGAAACAAAAGAATATTCGGATACAGAAAAGGGGTTGGATTAGAAAAGGGAACAGAGAGGAAGGATTTACAGGGTACGAAAAGGGGACATTTTTCATTTTCTGATGCCACCCCTTTATCCCAAAGAATGTGTGCATTTTCGCGTGCGTGTATTTGCCTGCATATTTGCCTTCCGCATGCGTGCACACACGATCTGTCTGCCTGGTGACTGAATCACTAACACATGGCGAATAAGTCACGCACCTTATTCAAAGGCCACACGCCCACCTCCCCCCTCCTCCCCTCTTCTCCCCTCCTTTATGAGACGCGACGTTAATCCTCATGTTATACGAGATGTAGAAAAGCATCCCCATACAGAGTGATCCTTTGAAGGCGACCTCAGGAAGAAGGGGAAGGGGTGGGCGGATCACTCCAATGCTCAACGACCTATTCAAGCTCCCCTCAGCCTCTTCACTGTGGCCCTCTTCCTCCAACCCCTCCGCTGCGCCCCCTTTCCCCTCGGCAGTTTATGTACGTATCGCGTCTACCGTTTCATCTCATTAAATATTCAGACTACGCGAGAGTTGAGACAGAACTGATCTTGATTAGCATTTAGTTAGTTGGGGGACTCTTTAATATCAGCTGCAACAAAAAGGATTATCACAGCTGACGAGGAAGAGAGAAGAGAAGAAAAAGGAAGAAGAAGCGGAGGAAAGAGCGGAGAGAAAAATGGGGATGGGGAAAGAACTAAAGCACATGATGCGTGCTACGATGCGGAGGTTTAACCGTCACACAAGCGCCCAAGATTTACATTCGAAACGGCGTGTCGCATTCCCTTATGCAGAAGTCGTGAGACGTCTTTTGATTTTCGCTTTTATTTAGGCTCATGTCAATCTGTCTGTCTTTTGTGCTGTGAAGGAGTTTATCTGCTGTGAGACACACGAAACATCCAACAAGGAGCGTGACAAGGCAGACGGATGTTTTCACTCTCCAGAGAGGAAGAGGACTCCCCCCCCTCCTCCTCCCACGCCTCCCCGCTCTTCACCGAGACTGACTTCGACGGACACGTGTCACAGGTCTCCCCTCCCCCCACTAACCCTAAACCCCCTAGCAACCCTCTCACATCACGCCACTGCCGAAGGGAGGGGGGGGGGGAGTGGAGAGGGATGTCTCACACAACCTCAACCTCAAGTGTCAACACGGCAGCGTCCTCCACCACCAGAGCCTCTCCTGGAATCACGTTCCTCATCCTTCAAGGTCCCCTCCTGGCTGTCAGCGGCTATCTTACGATGCCATTATGTCAACAGTACGAATTTATGCGATGAATGTCCCCGGGCCTTCCAGGAGAAGACCGCAAGGGTCATCTTGCATAGAAAAGTCGATGAAAACTTATCCTGACGGCCAGTTGACGTAAGTTCCTTTAAGGGAAGTTATTGCACGCGGGGTCCCAGCCGGCCACTGCTGCAGCGAAGGCAATATTCCAAGATGCCGGTTACGATAATAAACAGAGGAAGGCTGAAATATGTTTGCGACAGAAGGGAACTTACCATCAGCCGGCGAACGCTGGTGATTACATCAAGACAGGACTCACCTGCGGAATAAAAAAAATAATACAAATTAGTTCAAAGTCGACCATTACGTTGGTAAAAGGGGAATAGGAAGACAGAGAGGCAAGATGGAAAAAGCTGAAAAAGAGTGAATTTGGGACAAGAAAGCAACATGGGGAAAACCCACAAAAAGCCATTGCCACCATCATATGACATAAGGCGCATTCGCTGTGGGGAGCCGAAGCCCTCTCGCCGCGGGACATGTGTGTTTTGCGACGAGTGCCGTGATGGAAGGCGGACAAAGGCCTGGCATTACTCGGCTGAAGGACGGCGCTCCAACATGGCCGGCCGTCACGAATGCGCCGTGCCCGAAATCAACATGCACAGCTAATGGGGTTAATAACAATATAGAAATGGAAAAATGAGAAAAAACAATAGAACGTCTTTTTTACGTAAGAATATTCGTGGATATATATTAGCGTACAAATATTTTTAAGGACAAGAGAATACATTAATGTAAATATAACGAATGATAACAGCAAAATCTAATGTCAGCATAAGGCAGTAAAACAATGATTAACATATAAATCCAACTCGGATTTCAAAAAAGGTAAACAACACTTTATCTCATTTCCTATTAATACACTTAACACAGGCTTTCGCGTCGGCCTTACCCCTGCCCCTTCTCTCCCTTCCTCCCCCCCCCTCCTCTCAACCTATGCTACCCTACACCCCCCCCCCACCCCACACTTGCCGCCCCCACCGCCTACACTCCAACCAGGAGAACTCTCGCCACTCTAAATATAATTGTAAAGCCTTAAACACGTAAAGGCTATTAAGCCCAATCATCTGCATCCTGGCTAGTGATGGGGGGGGTAAGGGGGGGGCATGGAAAGAGGAGAAGGTGGGAGGAAGAACGGGAGGAGGGAGGGGCGGAAGGAGTGAATAGGGGGAAGGAGAAATAGGCGGAGAAAAAAACCCAGACGTCTAAAAAAAGGACTCGGGTGGAATCGGCATCCGCGACCGAGACGCTGAGGTAAACAACATTCAGATAACATTCACATTCCCGTAAATACGGAAACACGCATTTGCATCTTACGCATAAGTGGATAAACAGCAAGCTAGATATTCGTAGAAATAACCGACACGCATATAAAACTTACTAATGCGGACTATGATGGAATAAATGTATGCGCGCTGAGTCAACACAAACGGCTTCCGGCCATAACAAACACACCGCGCACGCAAGGCTCCTCCGCGCATCCTGCAGGGGAAAAAAAATTCTTTTCCTCATCAACTGGGGAAAATATTCTTTCTCCACCCCATATGGGGAAAACATTCTTTCTCCTCATCAACTGGGGAAAATATTCTTTCTCCTCACTGGGGAAAATATTCTTTCTCCTCATCAAACTGGGGAAAAAACCATACATGGAAAAAATATTTTCTCCTCATCAAATGGGAAAAATATTCTTTCTCTTCATCATACAGAAAAAAATTTTTCTTTTCCCCTCTTCAAATGGGAAAAAATCCTCATCCTACGAGAGGATAGCGCTTAATTTTTTCTCATCCGATGTTAGGAAAAATTCTTACTAATCTTAGCTATTCTTTTCTCCTCCCTTCTTGCCAATCCTATGCGAGCGAAAGGGAAAGATAAATATCTGAGCCTCGCCGTAGAAAAAACGAAAAGCAGGAAAGAAGACTGGAGAGGAAAAAAATAGTTCAATATAAAGACACGAGGTTCATTTAGACCTCAGAGACCACGATAAGACATGTCTGGCTGAAGATGTCGGAGAAAAAGATTACGAGGGAGGGAGGGAGAGGGACCAGGAGGAAGGGGGAGGGTTAGGGAGGAGGAGGAGGGGGGAGGGAGGGAGGAGGGAGGAAGGGAAGGAAGGAAGGAAGGAAGGGGAAGGAAGGAAGGAAGGGAGGAAGGAAGGAAAGGGAAGGAGAAGAGAGAAGAGAGAGAGAAGAGAGAGAGAGAGAGAGAAGAGAGAGAGGAGAGAGAGAGAGAGAGAAGAGAGAAAGAGAGAGAGAGAGAGAGAGAGAGAGAGAGAGAGGAGAAAGAGAAAGAGGAGAGAGAAAGAGAAGAGAAAAGAGAGGAAAGAGAGAGAGAGAGAGAGAGAGAGAGAGAGAGAGAGAGAGAGAGAGAGAGAGAGAGAGAGAGAAGAGAGAGACGAGAGAGAGAAGAGAGAGAGAGAGAGAGAGAGAGAGAAGCAGAGAGCAGAGAGAGAGAAGAGAAGAGAGAGAGAAAAGGGAAAGCTAGAGACAGAGACGTTGAATTAAAGCAGACAGCTAAAGCAGACAACTAAATCTCGAGAAAAAGTAAAAAAGAAAAAAAAAAAGAAAAGAAAGCAAAAAAGCCCAACTCCGAAGCCCCGAAGTTGGACCGGCCTTCTGATTGGCGACAGAGCTCCTCCCAGCTGCTTCTGATAGGCCTTATTAAGCTAATTAAAGAGTGCATTGTGTCCGAACGAACATCTTTATGTCTGTTGGACTTCCGGTGCATTGGAATATAAATAGCGTGTCCGGACTGCCCTTATCTCCTCTGACCCCGGCTTCGCTTTGCATGTTGCTGCTAATGATTATCTCGTCGTTTCATTAGGAAATCAAAGGGCTGATTACATAAACACAGAGGAAAATTAGTAGAAACAACGTCGGGCACGCACTAGCATTTACCGCCTAATGCTATGAAATGTTGACTCAGTCTCTCCTGAACAGTCTCGTTGCTTGTTCCTCTTTATCAACCGTATCAACCTCCCTCCTCCCTCTCCCTCCCCTCCCCCCCTTCATGCAATCATCGCATTACCCGACTGACCTCATAAAGCAGCGTCAAGCCACGCAGGTTCTTCGATTCAACGGGCAAACACTTGGGTGAGGGTGAAGCAAGCAAATACATAAGCAACAACAACAACAACAATAACAACAACGAAGTCCCAGGTGATGCAGTAGTTGCAGCAGGAGTTGATGCCGCGGTCGCCCCTAGCAACCACCACCACCACAGCCCCCACCAGCAGCCGTGCAACCTTCCCCCATCTTTCTTCCCCCCTATCCCACTCCCCTCTCCCTAACCAATACCTCCTTCATCTGGCACCCTCAATGACCTTCATTACCGGGTCATTAGAGGACACAATGTTTCAGTTGTGACACAATTAAGCGAGTGCACCTCCCTGCCCCCTCTCCCCCTCCATTACTCTCCCCTTCCCCCTCCCCTGCCTCCCGCTTCACTGGCAACGAATCGCACTTCAATATCCCAGTGGGAATGCAGCGCACATGGCCATAACGCTAATGAGACCATCACCATTATCATATTTGTAGTCATCGTCGCTATTATTACACTCATCCTATCAATCACTATCACATTCTGTATCATGGCGTTCATTATCGTTATCACCATAACCATCATGCTGTCTGATGATCATTCTAGTTGTATGCAACCAAAAGCATCAGTAATATGAGAAACAGAAGTAAAACTAACAACTACATCTACGACGACAGCAACAGCAGCAACAACAGCAACCATAATAAAGAAGAAAATAACAAATTTCGACGAAGGCTAACGAAAACCAACTGCTAGAGGGACAAAGAGCCAGTGCACAGACGGGAGAAAGTTCTGGAACATGGCACTGGCACCTTTGATCCCCAAGGCCTGTTAGATAATGCAGCTCGATCGGCCAAACCACAAGGACAAGCAGGTCACAAGGTCAAACGGGCCAGCGCGCCCCGACGGATTTAAACTAGGGAACCTGATCCTCGAGATCTTATAACCGAAACCTCGAAGGAAATTAGTGCCAATCTTGGTGCGCTGGGAGACCCTGGCCAGCGACGGGGCTCCTTTATTCATCGTTGCTTATGCACAGCTGATTGTTTTTTTAAACACTGCGAGTTTGCTTTGTCTATAAGATTTGTTTGCCTGTCTGTTTTTTTTTATTTGACGGTCTGTTACATACACTCACACACACGCCCACCCAGTCACAGCCATACACACACACATACACTCCAGGAACAGCACCACAAACGACTACATACCACAAAGACGCAGACGAGCGTGCACATGGGGGAGGAGGGTGGCCGTCATCCAGGATTCACGGAGAAGCTTCATGGGAATGAGGGGAGAGAAGGAAGAGGGAGAAAGGGGAGGAGGGAAGAAAGGGGAACGCTAATTGCTGGTCGGACGAGGTCATTCTAAACTCATTCCACATGGCCGGAAGTAAGGCACACGTCACTGGCCAATTAAAGGCCTTTGACCACTTGGACAAAAGAGCATCTCGCCGACTCGAATGGCATTGAGGGCGGGAAACAAACACGAATTCACGAAAGAAAGATGCCGCAGGCCGAACGTGCTGGCTGGCGATGAAACTCTTAATTAAGTTGGACTCCGAGAACAGATTGAGAAAGGGAGGGACTTGCAAGGCGCAAGAAAGAGACGCGGGGAAGGAGAGAGGGAAAGAGAAGTAAAGTGAGAAAGATCAAGTGAAATGGGGTTAGAAGGACAGAAAGGGAGCGAAAGAGAAAGGGAAAGGGAGAGGGACTGAAGGAGAGAAAGGGTGAGGGATAGGAGAGAAAGAGAGATAGGTAAAAAAGAGGGAAATAATGAAACAAAAGAGAGAGAAATAAAGAGGTAGACAATTAGACAGAAAGGGAGAGATAGGTTATACAGACAGATAATTCGACAAAGAAAATAATAGAACCTTGTAGAGTGAGGAGAAATACGATGGAAAAATACAAGAAAGAAAGAAAATAAAAAGCTTCAAGGAAAACGAGAAGAGGGAAAACCAGAGAAAGAACAAGGGGATGCAAACAAGTCCTCTTTCTTCCTTCAACTTTTCGAACTTGGACTAACTTCCCGCTGTGTTCGATCCGTGGAGCCCGTCATGGCATGTTGGTCCCCATGGGAAGCCCCTGCGCCTGACATGAGGACGGGGAAGGGAGAGAGGCCGGCCGCACATCTCGCATGTTAGGGAAGACTGCACTTCACTTTTCTTTTCGCAATATGACACTTCATTGAATGTGTCTTGTGGTGCGAGTGGAATGAGCCTACAGGAAGGAAGAGAGGGAGAATTGGTAGGAGACGGATAAAAGGGGATCAGCGGATGGAGAAAGGGACGGAGGGAGGGAAGGAAGGAAAGAAAGAATGAAGAGAAGAAGAGAGAGAGAGAGAGAAGAGAGAGAGAGAGAGAGAGAGAGAGAGAGAGAGAGAGAGAGAGAGAGAGAGAGAGAGAGAGGTGAGAGGGAGAGGGGAGAGGGGAGAGGGGAGAGGGAGAGAGGAGAGAGGAGAGAGGAGAGAGAGAGAGGAGAGAGAGGAGAGAGGAGAGAGAGAGAGAGAGAGAGAGAGAGGAGAGAGAGAGAGAGAGAGAGAGAGAGAGAAGAGAGAGAGAGAGAGAGAGAGAGAGAGAGAGGAGAGTGAGAAAGAGAAGAGAAGAGAAAGAGAGAGAGAGAGAGAGAGAGAGAGAGAGAGAGAGAGAGAGAGAGAGAGAGAGAGAGAGAGAGAGAGAGAGAGAGAGAGAGAGAGAGAGAGAGAGGATGAATGTGGGGAAGTCAAACGAAAAAAATGCTTACCAAAGGAGCTAAATGCGCATGACGAGGGGGGAGAAAACAAAGAACCAGAGGAGGAGACAAATTCCAACAAAGGAAAGAAGGAAAATAAAACAAAAGTAAAACCAGAGGACCTGAAAAGCAAAAGGACAACTTTTCGCCAGCCAGTCATCCACGCCTTTCAAACCACCATAACTAACAACTCCAAGAAGACGCACAACAACAACAGCAACAACAATTAACTCGGGAAACATCTGGCACACAGGAACCCTTTCCCTCCCATTCCTCTCTTCCTCCCCCCCACCCCCCCACCTCGCCCCCTCCTCTCTACACGGTCATGGCAGGGTCGAGCCCAAGGCAGAAGCCCTTCGCCCGACCTTCCCTCAGAGCGCCCCTCCCTCCCTCGCCACAATCCCCTGCCACGCCACTCCCTTCCCAAGCAACTGTCCCTCCCCTTTCCCCTCAACGGCTCGCGGGATCCTCTTCCTCCTGACCCCAGTCCTCCCGGCTCATCTTACACGTATATTTGCTTATCTATTGGCATATTTACACGCGGTTAGGTGCAACTGTCGGAGTGTCGAGTTTACCTTCTTTCGATTGTGCCTCCGTCTCTTTCAGCTCTCGACTATTCTCGCTCGTTCGTCTCTCTCTCTCTCTCTCTCTCTCTCTCTCTCTCTCTCTCTCTCTCTCTCTCTCTCTCTCTCTCTCTCTCTCTCTCTCTCTCTCTCTCTCTCTCTCTCTCTCACACACACACACACACACACACACACACACACACACATACATACACACATACCAAAATAACGAGAAAAAAAATCGCACTCACTTTCGCTTCTATTTTCATTAACTAACTCGTTCTCACTATCTCTCTCCATCTTCCCCTTCCATCCTTCTCTGTCCCTTCCTCCCTCTATGTACATACAACAAAAGGTCACACGACAAAGGAGCGAGACATTTTAATTTCTTAAGAGTCTTGTATCTACTCCAACCCGGGTGTGAGGTTTCATCCCATATGGCATCCCGCTTCGCATAGAAAACGGGAAACAGTAAACAAAGATGACGTCACGCAGCCGGCGATCATAAACAACACAACAGATCGAAACTTTTTCCCCGTCGCTGTCACGGCCGGTGACAGATAATCATTACCCTTGGTTTTAAGACGACCGTCTCCGGGCGACGGCGGCTGGAGGTTGGGAGAGATGAAAGGATGAGGTGGGTGAGACGAATGAGGAGGAAGATGATGCGGAAGATGGGGGGGGGGGGGTGAAAAAAAGTACAAAAAGAAGACGTAAAAGAAAAGACAGCAAAAGAGGAGGAAGAAGATAACCAAGAGAGGGAGGAGACGGAAGATGACAATTGGGAGGAGGAAGCTGAGGGAGATGAGGATGAGAGGGTCTGGGATCCCATTTCACTGTTGGGAAACTAATGAGGAAACCTCTGAAAATGGGGCGAGTTGTGTGGCTTTAAAGTCTTTTTGGTGTTTAGACACTGAATCTTCCTGATTAAAACTCATTACCTAGTACAGTCTCTGGGTGGAAATGTAGATGATAGAGAAGAAATAAGCGCCAGTGAGAACAAGGTCCATAGGGAGGGAAACTGAAGACAGACGAACATGTGCTGTTTATCTGTGTGTGTGTGTGTGTGTGTTGTGTGTGTGTGTGTGTGTGTGTGTGTGTGTGTGTGTGTGTGTGTGTGTGTGTGTGTGTGTGTGTGTGTGTGTGTGTGTGTGTGTGTGTGCGCGCGTTATATATATATATATATATATATATATATATATATATATATATATATATATATATATATATATATATATATATATATATATATATATATATGTATGTTTAGACATAGGTAGTAAGTTGATAGATAGATAAATTAATAGATGAAAAAAACACATAGGCAGGCAGATAGGGAGGAAAAGGAATGGGGTAAATACAAGTGGCTTCTTCACAAATCATAGCTGGCTGCAGAGAAGACATCTGGCCTCACCCCCCCCCCCCACAATTCTCACAAATTTTCGTGGCTCGACACGTCCATTGTGCGGCACAATTCTGACGGACGTGCGCAAACTATTACACTTTAGGCCCTCGACGATGAGACACAATTCCTAAACTTTCTTCATAAGACCCTTCTTCTCTCGTCCGCGCAGTATTACCGGTCAAGGGGAGAAAAAAAGCTATTAAAAATATTTTTTCCTTCTACTTCCAAATTCTAAATTGAAAAACTTCTTCCCGTCCAGCCATAACCACAAGTTGAAAAAGTCGATACCAATCCCAGCCTAAATCCCAAGATATCCTACACCGCCTACAGCCCCCTAGCCTCCCTCCCACCGCCCCACCTCCTTAAAAAATATTGGTCACGTGGCTACCATTCCCCCGTCCCCCAACCCCTTCCTTCCTCCCCCCTTCTTTGTTCTTCCTCCCCCGAGCGGCCGAGGCAGGCTAATCTCCCCCTTATGGCCTTCGGGCATTGGTACTCCAACGAGCAAGCGAAGGGCGAAGAGCAGTGGTTATCACCGTTATTTTTCGTCGTCCATGCACCAGCAAGGTCTATATAAGTATATAGCTTTCTGCACCAGCGAAAAATTGAGGACGATCAAGTCATATCGAGCGAGGCATGCGGGGCGAGGCGCGCTTAGAGTAAAATCCGAATATCTTGCAAAACATGGAGGCGCTGCCTTCCTGGTCTGAAAAAGCATTCAAATTTTATCGAGGCCATAAAGACCGTAAATATCACTGCATTCGAGAAAACTCCCCAGACAAATCCGCGGTTATATCAAGGAACCTCGTAAAGTCTTAGCGATGTCTGGGTGAAGTATTGGGGAAAGTCTCGGAGATATCTTTCCGACATTATTTATAAAACCTGTATGGATTTTGGCTTTGATGGAGATGTCTTGGCGATGCCTTGGCAAAGTCTAGACGATGTCTCAGCGCGGACCTGGCGACGGCAGCGTCTGCAGGTCTCTCGAGAGGGAACAATACAAGGCGCGTGAAAGACTGCAGTTCCTTCCTATGAATGCACCGTGTCGGGCCTGTTGTCGACACTGTTGCCAGCCAAGACATGTCCGACAGCCAGTTTTATCATTCAACGGCCCACTCACACGCGGCGAGTCCTACGAGGAAGCAGGAGGATACCTTTGCGTGCTTGTTAGACAATAACGTCTGGGATAAGATAACGAACGCACGCTCTCCCACGGAAAAGTGAGCGACTTTCGAAAGGACGCAGAGAGCGCGGTCGAGTTGTGGCAAGAATGCTTCGGGACAGGAGCAGGGTACCGTCATGACGTGCGAGGGATAATGGCGATGTTCCTGCGGTGTGGCAGGGTAGGCGACCCGGGCCCCATTTCATTGTGCTCGGGAAGAAAAGGGAGAGGGGAAGGAGGCAGGGGAGGACGTGGCCTCTCCTGCAGAGAAGGACTTATCTTAATGAACTCCCCCGAGACTCCTTCCTCGGACGCGGATCCTTTACGCATGCTATGGAGCCTCTGGCCGTCTAATGGCACGGTGTACAGAGAACCTAACACGCGTTTATCGCCTTTAATGCAGAGCCTAGCTCGCTCTATCCCTCTCCTCTCCTCTTGCTTTCTCTCTCTCTCTTCTCTCTCTCTCTCTCTCTCTCTCTCTCTCTCTCTCTCTTCTCTCTCTCTCTCTCTCTCTCTCTCTCTCTCTCTCTCTCTCTCTCTCTCTTCTTCTCTTCCTTCCTTCCTCCCTTCTTTCCTTCCTCCCTTCCCCCTGGTCCTCTCCTTCCCCTTCCCTCTCCCTCTAACATTTTGTTTATCTGTCTGTCTGTCTGTCTGTCTCTGTCTGTCTCTGTCTGTTGTCTGTCTGCCTACCTGATTGCCTGTCTGTCTTCGTCTGTCGTTCTCCTGCTACGAATCCGGCCTCGTCCCTTTCCGTCCCTCGACACCCTCTCCCCTGTCTGTCTTTCTCTCCTCGAATTACGCATGGACGTAAAACTCCCTACGTAAAGTAAAAAAAAAAAAAAAAAAAAAAAAAAAATGCCTTTCCCCGAGGAGACAAAAGTGGCGGCATGCCCAAGTCGACCCAGCCTCGGCCACACACATTTGCATGGACGTTGCAAGAGGTGCCGGCGAGGGTGGCGGAGGCGCGGCAGGATGGCACTCGTTCACCTCAACCTGACGTGGACGATCTGCTCTGTAGGCACTGGTCGCGTCGACGGCTTAAAAAGGAAATTGAATAGGTGACACGCGGCGTCGTAATTCTTAAAGCAGAAGAAAACAAAAGCGAAGAAATACATATGTATGTATTCGGGGTCCCCAAATTTTATACAGGGCTCAGCACCTGATCCTCCAGGCGCCGGTTGGGCTGAGGGAAACACGAGGGGAAAAAGTATCTATTTTATCGCTCCTTTAAAAAAGACAAGACAAATATACATCTATGTCGCATACGTTATGTGGGCGATAGAAGAAAAAAGGAAAGTCATGTTCTGCAATAATTTATGAAGTAAGAGATTTAAGTTAATGGACTCTATAAACCATTACATAAATTTATAGGTGTCAGTACACTGTGCACTCCCTATATATCTTGCCTTGTCTTGCCCGTCCCTGCTTCTCCGCCTCCCCACCCTCCTTCTCATTCACCCTCTCTCTATATACATTCCTCCTAATTTCCGCCTCCTCTCTATCACTTCTTTTCTTTACTTTATCATCTGTTTCCTCTCTCATACCTTCCCCACAGTTAGAATAAATCTTACTTCGATAATGGATTAGCGTGTTCACTCTCCTTCCCCGAGCGCCGAGTAGCACGAAGGCAAGCTGCAAAGGTCAAAAGTATGCAACAATCCGGTGAAGTAGCAGCAACACCCCTTCACCGCCCTCACCCCCCCCCTCTCTCGAAAGGGCCGGGATGAAAAAAAAGGGCAACACCTAGCATGCACCACACGCATTAAGGCCTTTAAATATTACAGTCCTACCTCAAGACGTATAAGATAAAGAAAACGGTGAAGCGTGTAATTACATGAACGATGATAAAAAAGCAAAGCCGGAGTTTAGAAGAAGGGAGTAGAGGGGGAGAGGGAGAAGGGGGAGGGGGAGAGCTTGAGAAGAGGCTACTGTTCCTTCAAACGGGGCTGAAGTCTCTCTCCCCTCAGTCGTATGTGAGGGGAAAAGGGGGAGCGTCGACGTTGCCTCTGTCTCAGCGACGCGACCCCTCGAGCCTGGAATATCCGGATATTGTTTTCATAAATAATGCTACGAAATCCCCCCCCCCCCTTCCTCGTGAAAAATCGTTACGCTGAACGGACGATACAGTTATGCGAACGTCTAAGTCCACGAGAATTTAGGGCCGGTAATTGGGTGGAGCGGAATGAGTGAATTACCAGTGATATAGAGTAGAGATGCCGGTAATTATGTCGAAGGTAACCGGCTTTTCGCTGTAAGGTGA